>JAHWFP010267317.1:0-46770 GCA_023313725.1 Lithobius niger | reverse complement strand
TGTGTCAAAACACACTGACGATCTAAACCATGTAGTGGATGTGGCTGAAACCAAGATTTTTTATCATGAATCTGTAGAAAAAATCCGTATACAGTTGGAGTCCTAAACCATTACTGTAAACGAAGAGACGGTGATGAACACGGCGAAACATTTCATTCACATGGAAAAGTGGCGAGAAATATTTGAAAACTTGCTTATAAATAAGCTGTAACAAAAATTAAAAATTCTTTTTGTTTGCCAATTGAAGAATATAAATAGCAGTGCACCAGCGTAAGTGATCCAACATGGCGGCCCACTGAGCCTAAGACCTGTTGCGGCCCTTTATTTTATACTGTTTTGTGTTTTATTGTAAGTATGAAACATGGGGAAGGGTACAGCTTATTTCGGGGAACTCATCTTTCATTGTGTGTATGTTGTGTAATTTTATGCGATCAAGGAAAACATGCTTATCAACCATTTTCTGAAAACTAAATCAGTATCTTGTATGCATTGTGGTTTTTTGTCATCCGGGGGACAACTGGACTGTTTTATCTGCTTTACAACCACAAATTAATCGAGTTTGGAGCGATTTCCACGTGAACTAAACCTTTTCAATGTGCGTTTCGCATTGCTCTATCAATCTTTCATCTTTCACTTTCGTAAGGGATTACTTCTGGAAGAGAAGACGTACAAACGTGCAAACAAACAAATCGTATGTTTGGAATGATGTAGGTGAAATGTAGAAACAAACTGTGAGCAACATTCGCAATTTGTTAGCATCGAAATAATCAGCACATCGAAATCAGTACAATAATAAGTACAAAGAAATTACATGAAGCATGGATCGTCTTGAAGCTATTAGTTAGGCACTGAGGTGATCTGGAGAAGGATGCACGCAAAAAATGACCTAAACGGATGTCGTATTTTGCAACGTAACACAAACAGATATTAAAATTGGTTTTGTATCAACTGACTTGATGCTTGGAAACCTGGTTTTAAAAAGGGAGCCAAATATTCGTGTTTCTGCAGCACGGTGGTGCGTGGATTGAGCGAGCAGAGCAAGGGATTTCCACATAAAGTAAACCTTTTCAATGTGTGTCTCGCTTTGCTCTCTCTCAATCTTTCATCTGTCACCTTCATAAGGGATTACTTCTGGAGGAGAAGACGTGCAAATGTGCAAACAAACAAATCGTGTGTTGTGAATGATATAGGTGAAATGCAGGCGCGCTTAGGAATGTGATGGACGAACTGCGAGCAATAATTACAGTTAGTTTGCACCGAAACGCATGATTTTGCGATGCTCTTAGAATCAAAGAAATTGCTGGACGCATGGATCGACGCACACGTAGCTCGCGGATGGCCAGACTGTTGGAATGAATTATGGCCATAATTTGTTTATGCAGTGAAGCCTTACGAAACACACGTACTGCCCGCTGACCATTTGCTTGATTGTTTTAGACGTGGAATGTCGGTCAGCAGCACAAGAGTTGCAGCATGAAAGCTCTTCAAGCGTAGCGAGAGGACGCAGAATGGGTGAGCGACTCCGCTAGTCTGTATTAACACCTACAGGGATGTTCTCAGAGAAATTTACTTAACCGAAGTTATTCGTGTTTTTTGTTCATATAAGAGCATGAAAATGGTTTTTTTTAACAATTAAATTTAAATACATATAAAATAAAAGAAGAATGTAAACTCGAACAAGTGTACGGGCCTTCCTTTATCTCACTCCTGATAAAAGTCAGTGAAATACGTGGTTCTGATAGGTAATTTTTTATATGTATACGGTGGTTTGTTTTAGGCATAGGGCCCTTCATGTATTTTTACATGGTCCCAAGTCACCGTAACCAGGTCCACCATTTTGTTGACAGTAGCTACCACTTAAAAAGGATAGACATGTTTAGTGGTGCCCTCTGAATACTGCAGTGCTGACATCACACAAAATTCAACTACCATACCGAACGTTATCCTCTATTCTAGTAATCTCAAACACTTGTCGATTTAAACCACTGTTGTAAATTCACATACATTAGTTGTTCTCTACGAATCAATTACTATGTAACTACCATAGAGCAGATACCATACTAATTCTACAAAAATATGCAAGTACGCCAATAACACAATAAAAGAATTGAGAAATACTATGTTATAAAATGTTGGACACTGACATTGTGAAATCTATCTAGCATTCTTGATTATTATTACAGGCTGCCTTTCATGACAGAGTTTGAAGAACTGCCCTTCTGCAAAAGCTTTGAAAATATCGTTCAAACATTGTCTGCAATATTCAATGCAACACGAAGTTTTCAATTGGGACACTGCTACCCGGCTTGCTTTGAAAGTCACTTTCGTATTAAGCATGAAGATCGTACAACTTCGCTGAAGAGTTTCCAAACACCAGGAGGCTTCTTAATACAAATATTTGCAAATAAGTTTCCAGTTGTGAAAGAAGACAGAAGCTACACTTGGTTGTTTTTCTGTGGAGACATTGGCGGTGCACTTGGACTTTCATTAGGAATATCAGGCATGCACATTTTTAGTATTGTCTTAACAGCCTGTGTTACAGAAAAAACTGTAAAACTCACCAGAAACTGTGAAAAACAAAAATGGTTATCGACAAAGTTAAAATATGACGCCAATGGACTTTCAATGTTGATTCAGCTTTTTCGAAAAATAGTTTTTGTTGCAGCATTAAGTTTTACCATATACCATTCTTGGACTTTCATTATGCATTTTGTTCAAAAACTTCCCGATAGGAAAACATATTTTGTTTCCATAGATCGCCTGCCCAGCCCCTTTATTACCATATGCCCTGAAAGCGACTTGGAATTGTTTCCCGTTGTGAATTGGAAACATTATGAAGAACAGTTTGGAAAACAAGTGTCTTTTAGAGGATCTAGTTCCGTGTTAGATTCACTGACTAACCAAACTTTCACTATAGATGAATTATGGAATGTCTCAAGAATTACAACAAATGGTCTGACGTACTATACTGGGACAGATAGAGTAAGTACTTTGAATCACACCATTTCACCTTAGATCGATCTATAAATTTTTGTTTAAATATGAAATACAGAAATTAGTACCCATTGTGGAATATGCATGCCAAGTATGGCCCACCCACTTAATCAAAGATATAAATCGTATTGAATCTGTACAACGTTCCTTTACTAAAACCTTACCAGGCGTGCAAGGTTTATATCAGCAGCACCTGGCCCACTTAGGGTTTGAATCACTCGAGTTGAGGGGGCTTCGTGCTTACCTCTCCCTGACTTTCTCAATTCCTAGAGGCATGACTGATACCGACCCTCATGTGTTCTTCACTGTTCGTGGAAACAGTTTTACCAAAGGACACCCTCTTAAGCTTGAGGTTAGAGCTGTTTGAAGGGACTGTATAACATTTTTTTTTTACTCACACCGATTTTTAAGATCTTGGAATAGTCTTCCTTCGGGGCTAACTAGACATTAACTAGAGGAAATATAAAAAAATTGTTAAAACTTGGCTCCTGAATCAAGGATACTGAATAACTATATTTTTTAGAAATATGATACTGTTAAAAGATTGTATATCTGTTACATGATTGTGTGTACAAATTTCTTACGTTCAGTGCACAAACAAGCCAGGTAGGCTTCATGCATGCACGTAATGTGTATTATTACTGTTGCTGAATAAATATTATTATTTATTATTTATTATTTATTATTTCGAGGATTACAAATTGTAAAAATTGTAATTTATAATAAAGTTATTATTATTATTATTATTATTATTATTATTATAACAATGAATTATTTATTAACAATGACATCCCCGATCATGAGTGCGTGGCATCTGGTATTAGCAGTCACCGCCGAGCCGAAGCGCATCTTGACTTGCACGTCCACGACTCCCGTCTGTAATTTCTCGCTTTGCTTCGTGCAGTCGATGACCACGAGTGGATAAGCGGCTTTGAAATGAACGGGATCCACACTCACGTCGTTGCTGTCATAATTTGCCTTACTGAAATCCATAAACATTTGGTAAAGATTGGCATAGTCCCCCGTTCCGTAGTTAACGCCAAGGTCCAAGTATGGATACCGTTCCCCATTCAGAATAACGTGACAGTCGGTCAAACTACAGTGATCGAACACGACGGTATTCTTTTGGGTGTCGTTCGTTCGAGCGGTCGAGAATGTGAGAATTACCCATCTGGGCTTTTCGATGGTTGAGGTCGTGATGAGTCTCCAAGTGTGCGGAGTAGTGGTTGGCATCTGGGTGCTGTCGTAGTGCCAGTGTCGAAATCCCCGTTTAACTTTGTTCCCTCGATCTGTTAGCTTGTACAGTCGCAGTTTTGCTCGTCGGAAGGAATGACGTGGGGCATGAGCCAGCTGACGTGAGTAAGTTCTACAGTAGCTTCAGCAGCTGCTGCAGCTTTGAACAAGGCATCGGTGTTTACCGTTCGCATCAAAGTAAGCGTTTGTTTGGCCCCGTAAATAATTTTGTCATAGTCTTCGAAGAACCCCAGTAGGTGGGAAGCGGCTATAAGGCAGCTAAAACTACCTTTAGGAGAGGTCTACTTGATGATCATGTTATGTCGTGCTGCAAATCCGTTGTTGTCAGCTTTTACACTAGTAGAGCTGGCATCGTCCAGTTTCAAGCAGGCACTGAACAGTCCACTCTGATCCTAGGACCCGTAAGATAGGAGCCTTGTCATGGTCGTGGCATACCCGGGATAGTTCAAGTCGTCCACCAGCTTGTCGCCGAGATGATATTTTACGTTATTAAACAGAAACGTTATCCCGTTATTCACCAATGTCACCAGGTCCGCGTTCGTAAAAGCCGATCCATCCGCAGATTTCACGATCTTTCCCTTTACGCTAACGTAATTTCTAGATGGGTGAGTGAATGCATCTTGGTTTTCAACAACAAGCCGTATCTCTGTATTCACGCTGTACAAACTAGTACCAACGATGGGATAGTACTCTCGATACAGGTACGAATCCACCGATGCATCCACTTGCAACGGTTCCGCTAATTCTAGGTACTCTTGCGCTACCGAAATTGACATTTTGTTCCTCTTTTTTTTATTATTATTCTCTACACAGCATGTTCAAGAAGGTTCGATTATGAGGTTCGAGTTCGTCCGTCTTGATCTTTTTTACCTCGATTGGACCATCAGAGTGGACTAGCGTACGTTTTCTAAATACAATCATGGTCTTTTTTTTCTTTAACTCGATATGAGGTGGAGTCGAATTGTCACCGTTTCCCCTCGCAAATTCAACGGTCGATTGTTTTGATCCGTCAACCATAGTCTGGTATCACTAATTACATGTCTGGTTACTGGCAAGTACACCAAATTGTGGGGGGTTTGCACGATCTTGTAACCAGGAGACACGTTGGGGACAAAGCTGTACAGTGTGGGTACCGTCTGTTCATTGACGTACGATCCCCAATGATGTCAGAGTGTACCAGAATGCTGTTGAGTAACAGTATGTTTACGTTGTTTACACCTTCGTGACGGCCGTGGTTGTAGGCTTTATCCTCTAATCCCAGCAAATCTCTCAACGTGCGTACCCCCATAAAATGATACGACAAAGCCCAGCTTCTTTATTTTTAAAACGCATCTTAAAGTATTTACGCTCGGTTGAAGCTCAAATGCGTTGTTTTGACCATCTAGCAACAATCCGTCTTTAATGTGGGCGTTCAAGTCTGCAATTTTGTATGCTCCCGTCGGTATTTCTATGGTCTTCCAAGTAAAACCATCGTCCACCGAGTATTTGAAGAGATTATTGTGATACGTTTCGATGTTAACCAGGGCCATGCAATATTGCTTCGACGGATCAAAGTGCAGCGGGGTGTCAAAAGCTGATGCTCAAGTCAGTTGATTCACCACTGACGATTAGGTTATAAGATTCCACTTTTTTTTTTAAACTTAAAAAAAAGAGGACTATGAGAACATATACTTGCAAATTTATACACAAACGTTAAATGTTCGTGACAGCTTGGATGCACACTTGAATGTGGCTCACTATTTAGACGAGATAAAGACGAGATAACGACTTTAGAGATGTGTTAATGCAACTAGGCAACAGGGAACGACTCGACCCCCCTTTTGTTAGAACAACGTGGGAAGGAAAATTTCAGATATTCAGACAAGAATTGAATGGGGAGTTTGTGATTGATCCACTGTGTCTTCTGCACGCATTAAGAATTCCATTAACGAAATTGCTGGCGAAGTGGGTTAAGCAGATGCATGCCTTCAAGTATCAATTATGTTTGGGGATTATATACGGAAAGGGGGTTGACGAAAAGGAGTTTGGGTTTAGGTCCAAGTTTACTAATGTATTCGAAGGTCATGATGTACCACGTGTAGTGAATGAGGCCAGGTCAAAAATTGAAAATTTGATTGATTCATTTGATGGAGTGGGAAGTGGGTGGGTAATAAGAAGAGTAGACAGCGTAAATGTAAAATTTGCAAAGACTGATGCCCGTAAACGATGAGAAAAAAAAGACGATGAATACTTTGAAATACTGCCTAAGATGTAGGATGCGCACAGCCAACCTGAATGTCCCAATTAACAAAATATCACCGAACAACAGAACACTCACGCTAACGCGATGTAAAAAATGTGGCGTGAAAAAACGTTATTTTGTTCGTAGAAAAGAAGGGGAAGGCATGAACAGAGCCATTATCTCGTTACCCTTTGAAATGCATTTACCCGGTTATCAATACTGTGGACCAGGGACTAAATTAGAAAAAACGCTTAGCTCGAGGAGATCCTGGTATCAACAATCTGGACGAAGCCTGTAAAAATCACGATATTGCTTACAGTAGGACGGAAGATTTGAACCAAAGACATTGGGCGAACAGACATCTGGCAAACGTGGCCAAACTCGTAAAAAATGATTCAACACGTGGTTGGAAGGAAAGGCTCGCCGCTGCATTAGTCCAGAAGGCGATGAAAGCAAAGGTAAAACTGGGTATGGGTCTACCAAACAAGCTGTGACGTTGGTCACTTACAGTAATGAACCATTAAAAAAAAACGAGACGATTGAATTTAAACTTGGTTTATAAAAAAAATTTCTATCCTTTATCCCATGCAGTTCATTCTACTCTATTTTTTTTTGAATAAAATTTATGCATAAAATTCAGTGAGCTTACATGTCCAGCTTACATGTCTGGCAGCTGACCCATTGCCAAAATCATGTATTTTCTGCCAGCAAGTTGGTACATTACACACATTTGTATTTTTCTACCATAACCTTTTTATTTTCTATCATCAGCTGGCACATTGCCAAATCTTGTATATTCTACCAAAATCAATGTAGTTTCTACCCATGTATATTCTACCAAAATCAATGTATTTTCTACCCATGTATATACTACCAAAATCAATGTATTTTCTACCCATGTATATTCTACCAAAATCAATTTATTTTCTACCCATGTATATTCTACCAAAAATTTTTTTTGGGGCACATTGCCAAAAGGGGGGAGTTATTAACCCAAAATTGGATGGGAGGAACCAAAATGGGTGTACAGGTCCAGGAGGCTTAGGAGGGAAATTTTTGGGGGGAGGGGGCATAGGGGTGGGGGGTGGAACCATTTTGCTCTACGATCGACGGTTTAGGAGATATGATGATTTTAAGGTGTTAAAGCATCCTGAGCTAATGCACATCATTTCGCGATGAGTCATAATTTATTTATAGATGGATTGTAATCGTGACGTTAGCGACTTTCGTTTCGTTCATGTCTTTCATTTCGTTCGCCACGTTCGCGACTTTCGTTTCGTTTGCCACGTTCGCGACTTTCGTTTCGTTCGCCACGTTCGCGACTTTCGTTTCGTTCGCGGCGGATCTATTTTTAGACATTACATCGTATACTATTAATAGCATTAGCTAGGAGGAATGATATATTAAGGCATGTGAGTTTCTCACACCCCATTACTAGTTTCAGATACACATAAAGAAGAGCTCCCCATCACTGCTCATATCCAGTTTTAAAAAAAAGATTTACTGATTTATTTATTATTTAAAAAAAAGAAGAAGATCGAGGAAAATATGACTACCAAGTTTTCTTATACAAGCGCTTACTGCGCCGAGGTGTTTACCACCCAGCTACAACTCATCAATCATCTGCCAGAATGTCATCACCATGAAGACCCAGCAGAGGATTTTAGTCAAGTCCTGCGCCATTTCATACGTGAAGAGACTGGGTGCAGTGAATGCTGCGTGGAGGTTCCAACGATGGAAGAAGGATTTGACGGTAGTTTCCGCAGCTACACAAAGAATTTCCAGCGTGATGATGGTGACCGCTCCCTTCTAGAGGATCCCATTCACTTGATGATCATCCTCAAGCCCGGCATCGTCCAGTTGTTGATCGCGTGTCTGACCAGACTCGTGTCTTGCAAGTTTCAACTCTGCCTAACCGTGACGTTTCGCAGAGGTGAGGAACACTTCAATGGCTGGTTCTGGAGCCTCTATGTTAATGCTCTCAGTGGACACGATGTACCAAAGTTGGTTGAAGAGGCATACCAGAAGAACGGGGCAGCGGTTCGGTCATCAAAACCGTTAACGAGCTCCAGGTAAGGGTTGGAAAGTACGATGCATTCAAAGCCTCCTCTTACATTCCCCTACCAATGAAACTGAGGAAGAAGTCCCAGTTTGTTACTAATGTGCGGAACAAGAATGACAACAAGTGTTTTCTATACTCAGTGTTGGCAGCAATACATCGCTGCTACAATGATTTTCTCGAGTACTACGAACCGTTGATAAATACCATCGACCACTCAATGTTGCGGTATCCCATGACATTAAATCAAATCGACGAGTTTGAAGCTAAAAACAGCGGCCTTTCCATCAACGTGATTGCCAACACAACCGAATTTGGACTACATCCAATTCGAGTTTCCAAGTCGATTATCTGCTGTAAAGAAATCGATTTGCTCTTTCTCTCGGAAGACGATAAAGAGGGTGAACCAAATCTTAGACTTCGAAGGCTTCCTTGAACGTTCTGGCTCGGGAACCCATAAGAAGTTCTGTTGCCGCAACTGCTTCTCAGGTTTTACGAGAGAAAGTACCCACCAGAAACACCGCAACGAATGCTTCGCTCTGAATCCAATACAACGGTTGAGGTTTATAATAATAATAATAATATTTTGCCGCAGGAGCAGCAGGTCTGGCAAGGATCCGAGGATCACTAATAGCCAGCCTTGACTAAGCGCCACAGGAAAGCTAAGCTACAAAAGCAAAAAGAACAGATCTAAATACGAAATTACCAACAAAATTCAGGACGTTTCAAGAATGGTTTCAAGCAATGCTTCGACATGATTGACCGAAAATGTTTTGGACTGCGAGCAGTGACTACAGCTTCGGGAAGGGAGTTCCAGACAGGAACTACTCTCAAGGAAAAGAAGTTCCTTCTACAATCGCGGTGCGAAGCTTGTACGGCCAATTTAAAGGGGTGGCCACGTGTGTTGACACTTGGTGCTAAATCAAACAACGGCAGATCAATTTCCATGAAGCCCCTGACAATCTTAAAAGTGAGATAAAGATCCGCACGAAGTCTTCGCAGCTCCAGCGACTCAAGGTTTGTCATCACAAGTCTTTCCGTATATGTTAAGTTTCTTAAACTGACGATGCCCTTTGTAAAACGTCGCTGGACACGCTCGATCTTATCGATGTCCCCTAAGAGAGATGGCGACCACACCTGGCTTGCAGATTCAAGCAATGGACGAACGAACACTTTAAAAGCCCAAACTTTAAGATTCATTTTACCAGACGTAAAACATCGATTTACAATGGCCAACCGTCTGAAAGCCCCGGCAACAATCTGGTCACAGTGTTTTGTACTCTTTAGGTCTGCATTAAGGCAGACACCAAGATCGTTGACAGAATAAACGTCTGGAATTTGGCGATTACCCAAAAAAAAACTATGAGACGGGTTATTTTTTCCGACGTGGAAGGCCAGACATTTCGGGACAGCAAGTGGCAACTGCCAGTCTCTGCTCCAATCGAAGATATATTTAAGATCGAACGTGGTAGAAGATGACGGTGTAAGGTCATTAATGGGGGCACCCACCTTTAGATCGTCAGCGAATTTGTATTGGAAAGTGACGCCCTCGCGGCACTGTAAATCGTTGACAAAAACAACGAAAAGCATCGGTCCTAGTACTGAACCTATAGGAACTCCGCTTCGGATTAAAGAAGAGGTAGAGACCGAGCCATTGATTGAAACACGCTGAGTCCTATCCCGAAGGAAGGACTCGAGCCATGTTAAAAGCTTTCCACCTATGCCGATACTCTTTAATTTAAACAGCAATTTCGAATGTACAACAGATTCGAAAGCCTTCATGAAGTCTAAATAAACAACATCACTCGGCGCTCCGATGTCCAAGTTTGAAGACAAAGTGTCCAGGAACGAGAGTAGCTGGTAGGTAGTCGATCTACCAGGGAGGAAGCCGAACTGATCATCCGAGATTATGTTTGATGCGAGTAGAAAGTCCATCAAAATAGTTTTTATGATAGACTCCATCAATTTACAAGGGACAGACGTAAGCGCAATCGGCCTGTAATTTACTGGGTCAGAAGGATCACCCTTTTTAAATATGGGTGTTACGTTTGCGGTAAGCCACATTTTCGGTAGGACGCCTGTCTCAAAAGAGAGGTTGAAGATTAGAGTTAATGGCAAAGCTATATGTCTACTAATCTGTTTATAATAGTAGGCGGAGTAACCATCTGGCCCCACTGCATGGCTAGGTTTAAGCTTTTGTAGTGAAGATAGTGTGGATTTAACTGAGAACACAATCTCATCAAGGTGCAGATCGCAACCCTCTGAAACTGGATAACTGGATGGAATTTGTCCATTGTCGCTGATAGTGTTTGACACAAAAATAGTATTAATTATTTCCGCTTTTTCAGCGTCATCCAGAGTGATAGTATTTCCCAGTTTCAAGGGAGGTATCAAACGCGATGAGCCAGTAGTGTGCCTGTAAAGCCTAAAGAGGGCAGATAAATTTCCTTCTTTGATAGTTTTTTCCTCTCTGGAGTATCTCCATTTATTTGCTATTTCAGCATAAGATTTCTTACAGGCATTGTACCTGTCCTTTGCTTCCACAGTAAGGTTTGACTTGTAGAGTTGCCACAGCTTAAGCTTCTTCTTTCCAAGTATGCTAAGAGAGCGTGGAACACGAGGAACGGATGATCGATAGTAAGTTGTTGCACCTCGAGATTGTTCCGTGGTTAGATCTAACAATGATAAGAACCTAAGCCAGGATAAATTCACATTTTTCTCATTTATGGAAAGCTCAAGGTTCCAGTCAATGTAGCTTAAGCGTTCTCTCAATGCTGTAAAATAAATCTTTCCACCTGATATATTATTTATCTTTGTGGATGTAGTAGTGGAATTAATTTTAAAAGTGACCATACAATGGTCGCTGGTGCCCAAATGGTCTGTCACATTTACGTCAAAAACAAGGCGGTCAGAAGGTGATAAGATGCAGTCCAGAATGTTCCTAAACTCGGGGAGAATACCTTGGAGTTTAAATACTTTAGTCAACAAAATAAACATCCCTGGGTTATCTACGCTGACTTGGAGTGTTTTCTTCAACCGATAAAGGGAACTATACCAGACCCATCAACCAGTTCCACCACTCTCATTCACAACCACGTGCCCTGCAGCTACGGATATATCGTAATCGGACCCGAAGGCGAGATAGTAAACGAGAAGTATTATTACGGTGTCGATCCAGTAAAAGACACTTATACGATCTTTGGAAACTGTGGCTGAGAAGTATGGCGGTATTATCGCACATCCACGACCTCTAGCTCTGATGGAGGAAGAAGAGACCAGTTTCCGGCTGGCCGAGAACTGTCACTACTGCGGACAAGGATTTTACGCGGGACCGTTGGAAGAGAAAATGCAGAAAGAAGGAAAGGTGCGCGGTCATGACCATTTTCCACCGGGTAAATATCGTGGTGCAAGCCACAGCAAGTGTAACTTGTTCGCAATGCAGACAAGCACCATTCCCGTGATTCTGCACAACTTGTAACGTTATGACATGCACCTGCTGATTTCCGCGGCCGAAAAGTTTAAAGGCAATGTCGATGTCATCACTACGAATGCCGAGAGGTTTCAGAGCATGACGGTGTGTATGCAAACATCCCATTCAACACCAAATTCGTCGAAGAAGAAGAAGAAAAAGGTTAGCGTTACCCTCCGCTTCATAGACAGTTTTAACTTCTTGGCTTCCTTTCTTGCCACGCTAGTTAACAACCTCAAAAATACTGGAAACGTCTTTTCCATTTTGAGATCCGTGCTGGAATGTCCTTTGCTGAGCAGTTTCCTCACTCCAACTCCTACGAACGACCTATTAAACTTGCTTACTCAAAAAGGTTATTATCCCAATGAGTACGACTCACCAACGAGGAAGTCTTGAACGAAATGGAACTGCCTCCGAGAGAAGCTTTCTATTCTAAGTTAAAAGAAGAAGGTATCGATGAGGAGGAATACGAACAAGCATGGACCGTTTGGGATAAGCACGCATCCAAGATCTTCACCAGTTACCAAGCCCTGTACCAGTTGACTGACGTTTACCTCCTAGCCGAATTATTCGAAAACTTTCGATCTCTCTGCCTCGAAAGATATCGTCTGGATCCTTGTTACTACATTTCAACACCGGGTTTCAGTTGGAGAGCGGCGCTTCGACAGACCGTAGCTGAACTCCAATTATTCACCCACGTTACGAAGCACAACTTTATAACTAGGGGAATCCGAGGTGGTCTCTCTTACATCGCTAGACGTTTTGCCAGGGCCAACAACCTACACTTCCCCGATATTTTCGACCCCGAACGACCCATTTCCTTTCTCACCTACTTGGATGCAAACAACCTATACGGTTGGGCTATGATACAACTTTTGCCATACAGTAATTTTAGGTTGCTCTCTAAACGTGAGATTGAACATTTTGCTATCTTTTCGACGTCGGACGACGGAGAATACGGATATATCTTGGAGGTGGACCTCGACTACCCAACCGAATTGCACGACGAACACAGCGACTATCCTCTAGCCCCAGAGTCATTGAAGATCGATCCATCGATGGTTTCCGGGTTCTCCAGGAGGGTGGCCGCAGAAATCGGTCACGAGATCAAGCCTACTACCAAGCTAGCATACAACCATTACAACAAGAAGAAATATCTGGTTCACTATAGAAACTTGAACTTCTACTTGCAGCAAGGCATGGTCCTTCGCCGCTTCAGATGTATCCTAACCTTCAAGCAGAAGGCGTGGTTGAAAACTTACATCGAGGGCAACACCGTACAAAGACAAGCGGTGACTAATGATTTCGAGAAAAACCTCTATAAATTGGCAAACAACTCTGTTTTTGTCAAGACGCTCGAGCAGAAGCAAAATAGGCTATCAATCAGGCTCGACACCAAAGTAGCAAAAACGGTGAAACATACCTCTCTGCTGCATGCTGACTCGTTCCAAATCCTCAATGAGAACCTTGTCTTCGTGCTGCTGAAGGCGCGTACCATCGACTGCGATCTCCCCACCTATTGACCTGATCTTTGACCCATGACCTTGACCCGTGACCTTTGACCCATGACCTTGACCTTCGACCCATGACCTTGACCTTTGACCCATGACCTTTGATCTTTAAATGTCCGTCTTGCTGGGCGAAAGTAGACATTTCCCCCTACTAACCCCAGCTAGTTCACTGAGAAAGAAAGCCGAAAGACCATCCGGACCTCATGATTTACTAGGTTTCAGTTTTTTAACAGCGTGAAATACCGAAAACGGTGTAAACGTGACCTGAGGACATGAACTTTCAGTGTCCAAAAGTTGACGGCAGGGCAATTCCTGGTTTTCATCATCCACGATCGCATTTTTAAGCAAAAATGTCACATAAGAGTTCGGATTTTACCTGGTTATCCGTTATGAGGGATGTTCCAGATTTAAGTGAAGGTATCGTACGTGCCTGGGAATTGAGTTTCCTATAGAGTTTAAAAAGTACTGCAAGGTTACCCTCACGTAAGGCAGAGATCTCCCTGGCTCTATGCCAAGTCTCAGTTGCGATAGAATATTCCTTCTGGGCTGCATTATAAGCAAGCAGAGTTTCAGAGCAAGGATTTGCCTTCCAATAGTACTGCACTTAAGTTTGAGTCGATTAAGCTTCGCAATATTGCATGGAGTAGAACGTCCCCTCTTAGTGCTCAATCTGGGCTGGTAACGATTAAACTCAATGTGGCCTGTCGGGACCCTGTGGGAACAGTGCTAGGCCTCCTCAATGCTGGAGTGGACCACAAATATGAGCTGGTCCCAATGTATTAAAGTTAAACAGTTTCGTAGACCTACAAAATTTACCGTTCCCTTATCCATATCAGTAGTAACTGGATAATTGACGCCATCTATATTACAAGAGAAGTTCAGTGAGAAAGACACCGCACAGTGGTCACTGTTGCCAATATGACAACCTACAGAAAGGTCATAAACCAGTCGGTGTTCATGTGTAAGAACAATATCCAAAATGTTGTTCCCCCTAGTGGGTTTATCAACCAACTGGCATAGGCCAAGTGGAGCAATAAGGTCGAGGAAATACTCATGGTGACTATCGCCGGCATGATTCCGATCCCAGTCGACAGTGAACAGATTGAAATCGCTAAGAACGATGTTTGGATGAACAAGGCTCATGGCATCAACAATGAATTCACACATATTAAGAATTGTGTCCTTGCAATAGCTATTTGGTAGATACCCCAAGATAAAACTGATGTGATGCTGGGGTAAAACTAACGAAAAACACTCCGCCTTTGTGGATACCTCGACCAGGGCAAGTGGAATTGCCACCCGATGGACGAAAAAAAATACCCTCAGCCCTGCCACCCCTATCATGCCTAACTACAGAATAAAAACGTGTGTCAATGAGCATACAATCGGTAAATTCGGCAGTGAGCCAAGATTCAACAACAAAAATAATATCAAAAGTATTGCTGTTCACAAGGAGCCAATGTTCCTATTACTCTCATATTGAAATTTTAAAGAAAAATATACGTAAAATCATACCCACGCTTTTCCTTGTAAATAACACTTTTGGAATTGAAATAAAACAAATTCTATATGAATCATGGATAACTTTCACAAATGCGCAATTATTGCACCATATACGGAGCGACAACTGAAAATTACATTGAAAGGCTTCAAAAAACCTTAAACAAAGCAACTAAAGCTCTTTTTTTGGATATACACATAAACTATCGACAAAAAATACCTTAAAAAATATAAACTTCCAAATTTTAATAAATTGTTTAAATTAACATTAATAGTAAACTGCTTTTTTGATAATACATACCAAAATGAACAGATAGAGAGGGTAGAAACTTTTCCGCATGGCATAAAATACCATCATGGAGAAGCTCATATGGCAGAAGGTGCAATGAATTCATTGTACCCACTATTCTTAATGAGATACCTTTTTGAAATTAGAAGACATTACAGAGCAAATATTGGATAAGGAATGGCTATTGAGTTAGACATTGATAAAAATTACAAACAGGATTAAATATCTTTATCCATAATAAGTGTGCTAGTGTACAAAATATAATGTTCAAATTGTGATTTGAGAAACTGAATGTATTTTTACTTTTACTGATTTTAATTCGGTGCACACACAAGCCATACTGGCTTCGTACACGCATTTGTCATATTGTTTGATGAATGTGTAATTACCATTACTGTATAAATTTATTATTATTATTATTATCATTATTATTATTATTATTATTATTATTATTATTATTATTATTAGTATTTAGTAAAACGGCAAAATTGGATGTGTAGTTAGTGAGGATTGCTTATCTGAAGTTACTAATCGGTGCGAAAATTGGGGTTGGAGAAGCAGCTAAAACACAAATGACGTCACGAAGCGTTAAAGAAGATCGCAAATGACGAAGCACACGATGAGAACAAACAAAATTGCAAGTGACGAAAAAAAATTGTAAATGACCCGGCAGTTGTGCGCGAGTGATTCTGTATTGATTGCGTAAACAAGTAAATTGGCCCGGTGAAAATGTCAGTTAAATTGAATGTGAGATGTCAGGAATGTGAAAATGTGATAAAGGGGAACGAAGGAGATTTCATAAATTGCTCTAACTGCAAAGGAAGATATCACTACGCATGTGCAGGACTGGCAACAACAACGGTAAAAGCGATGGGAAAAAAGAAAAAAAATTGGAAATGCAGGCGGTGCAGAAAAGGAAGAACAAACTCGAACACAAACGAAGACGATGTTGAGGAATTAGAAAATGAGGATGAGAGCGAAGATGAGGATGAGGAAGAAAATCACGAAGAGGACGAAACCACAAGGGAAAATGAAAAGGGAAAGAAAGAAGAAAATGACAAAATTACAGAACAACCAAAAGAAAGAGACTTAGCAATAGCAAGAATTGAATCTACACTGTTGGGTCTGAAAAAAGATAATGAAAAAATCTTGGAAGGAATAAAATTCATGGAAGAGAAGTATGAAGAAATGAGAAAAGAAAATAAAGAAATAAAGAAGGTGAACAGTGATCTCTCAAAAAGAATTGAAAAATTGGAAGAAATAATGGGAAGAAACAAGAACGAAGAAACAGAAAAAACAAAAGAAATTAAGACAACACTTAAAGAATTACAACAAAACCAAAATGAAGCCGAACAATACTCAAGAAACAAAAACATAGAAATATTTGGAGTTGATGACTACAAAAAAGAGCAAATAAAAGATACCATCCTTAGCCTAGCAGATGCACTAGAGATTCAGAATTTTGAAGAATGGAAAATTGATAAAGCGCATAGATTGCCGACCAAGAAAAAAGACAAACCAGAAACCATCCTAATACAATTTAAGTGCCGAGAATACAGAGATGATTGGCTAAGAAGCAGAAAAAGAAATGTAACAAATAAAGATGTTTACGAAGGTGGAAGTGACAACAAAATATATGTGAATGAACATATGACTGCTTACTACAAATCACTAATGTGGAAAACAAAACAAGAACTGAAAGATAAATTTAAATTCATTTGGTTTAAAGATGGAAGAATAAACCTAAGGAAAAATGAAAAAGAAGTGCATGTACACAAAATAAAGAGTGATGAAGAGTTAGAAGAAATGAAAAAAAAGGTAATGACAGAAGAAGAAAAACCAAGGAACAATGGCGTTTGAAAATGAAGCCATAAATGACGTATATGAAGATTTCAAAAAATACACTGAAGTCTTAAACAATGACGGAAAAAAAGAAGTTGCAAGAATAATACATGTAAATTTGAGAAGTTGTAAAAAAAACTGGGATAATTTATTAATATACTTACAGACATGTGCAATTGAATGGGATGTAATTGCCATTACGGAAACAAACCTAAAAGAATATGAAGTGGAAAATTATAACCTAAACGGTTATTCAAAACATAATGTGTGCAGAAAAGAGCAAAATGGAGGAGGAATTTTGGTTTTTGTTAAATTGGGTAAGATTGATATTGTATCTTGTAAAAATATTTTAATTGATGGAAATAATGCAATTGATATTTTAATTAGTATAAAAGATGAATTATTTAACATAATAGTTTGTTACAGAAAACCATCATCTAACCGTAACAAATACATAATTGAGCTTAAACAACTACTTAAAGAAAAAGATAAAAATACTGAGACAAGCAAAATTTTCTTGGGCGATTTTAACTTTAATACATTAATTGAAACCCAAAATGATTGCGAAAAAAAAAATATAACTAAGTTTGATAACTTAATTGCGTATTTTGGCTACCAGCAAAAAATAATTACAGCTACCAGAGAAGAAATAAAAAATAACAGAATTACAAAATCATGTTTGGACCTGATATTCACAAAATTTAAAAATTTAAAATGTAAAAGTGCAGTTATTACCTTAAAACCAGCAGACCATTACTTCACAATAATTGAATTTTGGAATAAAAAATATAATACTGATGAAGAAGCAACACAACAGCAAAAACTGGAATATAGATACTCAAATAAAAAAATTGTGGAGCAACTAGAAAAAGTCAATTGGAAGCAACTTGAGAAGTTGAATGATCCCAATGAAATTTATACAATGATTGAGAATGTAATTTTAAAAATATATCGAAATAATAGATACACTGTGAAAGAAACAACAAAAAACAAAAACACAATTTTCAGAAATGAATGGATGAATACTGAACTTATTAGATCAATAAATGAAAAAAATTGTTTGTGGAACCAAATTAAAAAGGAAAAAAATAAAAACAATCAAGATTTTCTGAAAAACTTTGAAAAATACAAGAAACTTAAAAAAGATGTTCAGAACAAAATAAAAAGAGCAAAAGAAAATCATTATGGAACTTATTTTGAGAAGAATAAAAATGATGGAAAGAAGGTTTGGAGCAAAATAAATCAGTTAATTGGAAACAATGCTAAAGTTATGAACATTGAAAATCATTTTGGAAAACACTTTAAGGAAAGAACCAACATCATTTGCGAAAAATTTTCAGAACATTTTGAAAAACAAGTACCCCATATAAAAACAAAATTAAAAATAAAAAGGTGCAAGCATGAATATATACTGAAAATTGTAAGAAATAACTTAAAGAATGGAAGAAAAATTAAACATACAATGGGGATCATCGAAGCAAACAAAAATGACTTACTCAAAATTATAAATCAGATTAAAGTAAAAAAATCATGTGGCCATGATGAATTCATGATGGAACACTTTGCACAAACACAAGATAAAACAAGTGAATTCATGACAACTCTAATAAATAGTATAATTAAAACTGAAATTTGGCCAAATAATCTAAAAAGACAAGTTATTCGGCCAATATATAAGAAGGGGAATGTACAAGATCTCAACAATTATAGACCAATATCATTACTACCCGTATTAAATAAAATAATAGAAAAATTCTTTGCAACAAAAATTGAAGAATTTTTGGAGAAGTACAAGGTATTAAACGAAAATCAATTTGGATATCGAAAAGGAATTGGTACTAATGACGCGTTAGAAAATATAAACAATAACGTCTGCAGAGCATTAAATGAAGGAAAATCGGTTGGTACAATTCTAATAGATTTAACTAAAGCCTTTGATACTCTTACAAAAGCTATATTACTAGAAAAAATTTATAAAAATGGACTTAGAGGAAAAATGCATAACATTATTAACAGCTATTTAACAGATAGATACTCATGTGTCAGAATTGGTAATAACCAAAGTCAATGGACAAAAATTGAATACGGTGTACCACAAGGTTCTGTATTGGGGCCCCTACTATTTTTAATTTATATAAATGATATTACTGATTTAAAATGGAAAACATATATGACCTTATTTGCTGATGACATATTTATGTTGTCTATACACAACAATAACAGAAAGATGATGGAAAATTTGCAGGATGATTTTGACAATCTACAAGTTTATCTTAATGAAAACGATTTAATCCTAAATTATGAAAATTACATGCTTTCTACCAATAGTAACATCACACATGCAAGAAGCCATAGGAACAATAAGAACATGTGATAGGAAATGTAACTGTAACTGTGATTGTGCTAAGATAAAAAAAGTAAATAATACAAGATATTTGGGAATTGAGCTTGATAAAAACTGGAAATTTTACAAACATATTGATATACTTACACAAAAACTAAGGAGAATGATCCCAACATTATATAACTTAAAGAATATACTGAGTACAAAAAATAAGAAGATGATTTTTCATGCATTGATAATGTCAAACATAAATTATGGGCTTAATGTGTATGGATCCACATCAAAAAGCAACATGGCACAAATACAAAAATTAACTAACAAAGCAATGAAAGTACTTTTCAGAAACAATGAAATACAACAGACTGATGAGTTATATAAAAAATTTGAAATAATGAAAATTGACACATCATTAAAATGGAACATTATAAAAAAGAACTATTACAAGGATGAACACAAAACTATGGTAAACAGAAATATGAGAAATAATAATACCTGGCTACAAAAACCAATATGGAGAAATTCATATGGAAAAAGGACTACGAAATATCTGGTACCTTTATACTTCAATTTGATTCCTCAAGAACTGCGACAAATACTAAACAACAGTGAAATGCAGCGTAAAATCAAAAAGTGGTTAATACAATCACAATAAGCAGCCTTTAGGTAACAAATGATACATGAATAGGACACATATAAGATATTAAATGGATTAAATTAACTTAAATTAACTCTAAATGAAAATTTTAAATTGTTAAAATAGTGTATGTGGAATGTGTTTTTTGTAAATAAGTTATGAAATGTGGAAAGTTTTATGTAAATAAAATGTATATCTTGTAAACTGCTTGCACACACAAGTCTGATACGGACTTCGTGCCGGTACTCGTATGTACTTATGTACCTGTACTTGATTAAAGCTATTATTATTATTATTATTATTATTATTATTAAGAAATTGTTTAAACACACATAATAAAAAACTCTTATATGATGCATGGGTAGCTAGTATTATAAGATATGGTATTGAGACATATGGTTTTGCAACAGAATATCTGATTGATAGGCTACAAAAGATACAAAATAAAATTGTCAAAGTTTTATTTGGAAACAACAAAATTACAACAAAAGAAATATTCCTTCAAAATGAAATTTTAGGAGTAAATAAATTGAGAGATTATATTATAATAATGAAAAACTACTTCATAAATAAACATAAAAATTATAATGCTGAAAAAAGGATAAAACTCAGAACAACAACACAAAGATTTTTAATACCAAAATGGTACAACAAATATGGATTTAGAAATAAAGGTTATTATATACCGTATACCTTTAATAAATTACCGAAAGAATTATTGTGTTTTCAAAAAAAAATGGATGCTAAAAGGAAGATAAAAAAATTCTTATTAGAAGAAGGTAGTACGTAGCAAAAAAAAAAAAATTTAATTTAATAAATAAATAAATATTTTCTTTTTTGTGTAAATATTGTATATTGTAAATATTCTATACTATTATTATGAAATGTTAAATATTCTTATTAAATATCATTATTATTATACTGTAAATAAATGTTTTGTATTATGTGATGTATCGAGATGATTAGTGAATAGTATTTTCATAACGGAATACTTATATGGTAACTCTGTATGTAAATTTATTTAATTGTATGTATTTATTGCTGCTCTCACAAGTTCTGCAGAACTTCGAGCATGTTTCCTGCAATAAAATTATTATTATTATTATTATTATTATGTTAACTGCAAGTAGACATTACTACAGCTCAGAGTAACCAAGTGTAAAAACCTTTTTGTGTATTTCATTAAGAATGGATAAATGGAATCTTAATCGTACTTATGCAGTAGTAAATAATGCTATAAGCTCTTGTTGCAAGTCTTCTATATTTCAAATTTGTGGAAATAATTATAGGAATGTGTTTTGCCTCTTTTTTTCAAGACAAAAAGTAAGATTCATTGAGAAAATTAAGAATGGGAATGTGTGTCATCGGAATGTGTGTCATCTAGAAGGGAAATGATGTCCAACTATGGCATCCTTACACAGAAGTAATTTCTGTGGAAAGTTGGAAAAGTTCTAATACCTCAAGCGACACTAGCTTTCACCAGTTGTGATACGAAAAGCCTGCTGTTTTATTTATTTTTTATTAAATGGCCTCTCCTAGTATAAACGTAAATGAAATTTGAACACACCTTTAAATAAACATTGGCTTAAATAAATAGTAAACAAATCACTGTAAATTATATAAAGAAAAGAGGTAAACAAGCCAAACAGCAAAAATTATGCTCTAGAAATAAAGAAGTAGAGTAAGTCACCTTTATGCACTTAAGTTTCGTTGGAGTGGCGTAATGCAGATAATCAAATTATTATGCCTTGTTTTACTTCAAGAGATGTTTTGTCCCTGAAGATATAAGTACATCTTATTGTTGAGTGTGTAAGCCTTATGCAGTCACTACTCCTTCGGGGTTCGGAGGGGGGGGGGTGATGATAGATAAGCTCGAAGGTGTTCAGTGATAATTTATTAAAGTCCTTCCAGGGTTTCACCACAATTCCTTTAAAACAAGGATAAAAATGCTGAACATACATTCGTTACTATTACATTGAGCAAAGGCAAACTTGACATGAACATGTTGTGCACCACATGGTTTATTGAATTACTACCCTTCAAATTAAAAACAAACATTGAAACCAATAAAAAAAACATTTTCACTAAACTACAAATAGTTTTTGCTTACAAACTGAGTAATAAACTTGTAGACTACACTACCCAGTGATGGTGCTATGGTTCCATTCATTCAGTGATTCATGACAAAGCTAAACAACCTTTATCATATTTGTTACAAATTAACTATTAATAAAAATAAAATCCTTTATTGTATTGCTACTGTGTTAATGAATATCACTTAATTATTTTAATATATGATATAAGTGGTTTTGATATAACTACATATGCATCCTTTTGCTGTTATGTGGCAAGTAACCTTTATTACTTATTTGTTCAATACACAAAATTATTAGCTACGGATTACATAATGGGCAAACAATAGTTGGATTCCACATTTTATGTGTGGATAAACTTTGAAAGGTTTGTTTATATCACATTTTTTAATTACGGAAGGTGCAAAACTACATCAGATTGCAAATTATGAACCTACCAATTTATTGCCTAGATTAATATTCACTTTCTACATAGACTTTCTTTTATCTCTTCTAGGCTCGTTATTTTGAAAATACTACGTTTTCACTTAAGCCTACCATAACAGGAATGTGTTACACTGCAATACCAAGTAGGTTATTACTTTGGGACTTTTAAATGTCGTAAATCTTATCCTACACAACACATGGATTTCAACAAAGACGCATTTCTTAGGCTTGGAACAAATTTTCTGCCTTCACTGAATGTAGTGAATAACTGATAATGTGTTGTATATGTGTGATTGACACACAAGACACACATTTGATACATAAGACGTAAAAAAGGCAGTTTGAACACGAACGTAAAAACATGCCCAACAACTTGCTTCCTGCACTCACACTTTTTAATGCACTAAAAACCTCAATTTTCTGTCTTCCTTAGTGGCCATTTTCAGAGGTAAGACTCCAACTGCTTACTGCAATGTGTCAAAACATCAACATGCAAGGTTATACACAACCACACGCTAATTCTACAGTGTGATAATAAGAAATATGCCTTTAAAAAAATTCAAAACCGCAATACTGAGAGGTTTTTCTCAGTTGGTTTTGCACATAGTAAAAGAAGATGAGACTTTTTTTTTTAATTTTGAAAATATTGAAAGTATTTTTCCGCCTAACAATTTTTTTGAAATTCCAGGTTAATTACTACCAGGAGTGAATAAACGGTTCCGTTAAGCAGGAGACAGGAGTATACGAAGGATGATATTAAAACTTTGTTCCAGTATATAATACAAACAGAATTCAACTATGAAATATTGTATGACAAAACTCAACCCACCTTATGAGGCATTTAAAAAAAATGCTGCAGACTTTCATGTAATCACACCCCAGTCAATAGATTTTATAGATTTATAGATTTTGTAGATTTTATAGATTTAAACCAACAGTTAGTGGTGTCGGTTCCATTTTAGATTAAGATAATCATTTGATTTAGTCAACACTGCCAGTTCACCCCTTTGTCTTCCTGTCCTACTGTGCCAAGTAGCATTCCAAATAATGCAAAAGTAGCCAATGTGTGATATCACTTATAACATCAAGTGCATGTGTAGGGCTTGCTTTGCTTATAGCCAGCTATATTATGTAGCCAAGTTGTTCACGGTGCCAGCCTGTAACTTTCCCTTCGATCTTCTCAACTATTGGTATCCGCAAATACATTATTTTCAATTACTGCTCTACGTACCGATGGAGACTTTCAATTAAATATTTTGCTCTGCTGCGAGAAGAGATGAGATCATTACTGGCTTTTGATTTTATCAAAAGAATTGCTTGGTTGTACAATTAGACTCTCTATTGTCAAATGTGTGAGGTTAACTTTTTAGGCTGAGTTTTCAATACCATAAGAATTGTAAACTAAGATGGACCTATGTCTAGCTTAGGCCTCCCAAAGTAACGTTCATGTGAGTTTTACCTTCCATAATGCTCTGCAAAAGAAATGCAATTAGCATTTCCACAGCTTTGATAAGTGGCCCATTGATAACTCTCACAAGTCCTCATTAGGTTGTAAATTTTCACTTGGAGTCGAGATGATGCCTCTTAACAAAGGTATCCTTGCTTGACTTCAGTTGAGGTATTGGCGATTTTGAGGTTACCTTTTCTGTTGGAGACCCTGGTCTAGCATAACTGATGTATTGGAAAAAAAACCAGTTCTTCTAGAATACACAAAGCAGAGGATAAAGTTAAGTAGTTTACATACTTATGAAAAAATTTCTTTTGTATTAGAAGGGAAGACTTTGAAATTATCGACAAATCATATTGGCGTAGAAAACCGAGTACCTCTGGCATCTTTGAAGCAAATTAAATTACGTGTAAGTGTGATTATAATCCATAATATTTAAAAGAAATTTTATAGTTGTAATAGTCAGGACAGTAACTGTATATTTTTTTATTGCAGTTAATTATACATGACAATTCTGACGATGTTATTGTCAGTTATTTGCCTAGATTAATGGGCTATGAATATTATGAGAACCTGGTACCAAAACTCGAAATAAATATTCAGAAAGTAAGGAAAATTCAAGTTATTACCAGTCATATCGTAAGTTAAATTCACAAGTATACGAAAGCTTCTTGCAATAAGCCACATAATATCCCTCAAGGTTTTTACCTCTATTGAATGTCTTAGATATTTTTTAGGACTTCACATATTTTTCTATTGTAGAGATACTTAGAGGTTGTTAACTGACATTTGGGTATGTGTTGGATATTTTCTAAAATACTAGTCTTCATACTAGTATTTTATAATATACTAGTCTTGAATAGAAGTGACTTTTGTTTCTTTTCCTCAATCTTTCAATTTAGAGTAAGGTTAACTATCATTATGTTCACGTGCCTTTCATCCATATCCATTCTCGCTTCCCTTTGTCAAAAAAATTTTGTGGTAGAAAACGTATTGTGGAATTTTTTTTTTGATGTAATCTTTATTTCGTAAGGTTAAAGAGGAAAAATTGCCTGTAATGTGTCAGCCTGATTACAACGTAAGCCTGTGTCTGTTGAACTGTATTGAGTTTTCTATCTACAGTAAAAGCTTCAAGCCATGCAGGTATGTATCTCTTAGATTTGTAATCCTTCACAACTGTCGTTAAAAATCGTTAGGCTAGAAAATATTCAAATATCAAATGAAAATTAACTACTGTAGCTGTGACGGGGTATATAAAGCTGAAGTCAATTTTTTGACTCTTGTTTTTTGATATGTTTGTGTTTCCCTGATACATTTACATAGGTTATAAAAATCGTATTTGCTGTCTATTATATTAATACGTTTAAAACAATAAAACAAATTTAAAGACTTTTATCTGTGGAATTGAAATTGGAAAAGCAAGGTTCAGCTCATTGATTTTCCAAAATTGAACTGCCCTACATAATAATTTGAAGGACAGTTTGACTGGTTGAAAATTTTCCTGAAAGATATCAAATATTTGGTTGTAGCACTCCTTTCAACAATTTTAAAATTATTTGTTTCATCCTGTGATGTAAATCGATCATTGAAGTTATTGAAAAGTTTTAAGTTTGGGTAAAATATATAAATAAATAAAAAAGAGTGTCTCCACGCATTTAAGGTTGATCACCTGCCTTAGCATTAATGTGTTTGACAATGTTTATCATGGGCACTGTTCTTGCTTCCACTTTATATTGCTATGTATATCTTCTTCAGTAAACATTAGTTCTCTTTCCTGTTGATAGGTTACCGTACATGAAATATGATAGCAAATATCCAGAATGCATAACTGGTACGGAACTTAAAGATGTAACGAAAACAATGAAGGAAACGTTAAAAATAAAATATTTTCGATGGTGTAACTGTCCGAAGGAGTGCGAAAAAACAACGTACAGTATAGCTCATTACAGTTTTGGAAAACCAACAGATAATAAAACAGTGACTTCTCTGGTGTTTGCAGAAAGGAAAATGGAAGTAATAGAAGAATTTTCTGATTATAACCACTTTGATCTTCTTTCGGACATTGGTGGTTCACTTGGTTTGTTTTTAGGTTTATGCGCTTTGAATATAATTGAATTATTGTTTTTTTCTGCTGTGAATTTTGTAAAACAGTTTAGCTTGATAAGTAAAAATATGAACAATAATCCAGAAAGAAGCATCATTCTAAAATGCCCAAACATAAAAAAATCAAGACAAACAGTTGATATAAAAATACCTGGTTTTGAACTTGTTATGAAAAAGAATTCTTCAATGTCGTTGCGTATGATTTGGCTTGTTTTGTCTATGCTAGCAGGATGTGTCTGCATTAGCCAGTGTTCAGAAAGAATTACCTTTTATTGGAGCGATCCAACTGAAATAAACACATATTTCACCATAAATCGAACACTGAATTTTCCTATACTCATTATGTGCGTCGGAGAAGGTTTTTATAATGCCGTACGAAACCATGAAGATATGGAAATTGCTTTCAAAAAAATGATATGGAATAACGGAAGAAATATATCTATAAATCGAACAGAATTTTTTGTAAACAACGTAAGTATTAAGCACCAATATACATTTAACACTGATGTAAAAGCACACTAATTGGGAAATAACCCAAACATCTCAATTTCCTCAAATGCCCTCAGGGTCGGCGATATAAACGTTTTCATTGGGCGTTTTCAACCAGCGCACCCAGCTACTTGAATCGCCTGAAGCAATTCAATAGCAAGTCAGGGACCATCACTTCGCCACGAAATAAATACTGTTACCATTTCTCCCTGCCTCAACCATTCACTTGACTTTTTAAGCTGGTCGTTTCATACTCATTTCATGTCAGGAAGTAAAAGCAACCTTTAAGAAAAAACTTGCAATTAAGGAATTGGGAAATGACAGCTGTTTGTTCAGAAAGAAAAATATTGAAATTCACAAAAGCAAGATTGAAGAACAATAGGACGAAACTTGAGATCAGCTGGCCTTTTCAGGATACACAGAATGTTTTCATTCTGAATAATTTTTTAGCTAGTCATGGGATAAAAAGAACTGAATCTATGGATAATTGGTTGCACCGTAGAACTAGTAATGATGTAAATACACACTTTAAAGACTCTTAAAAATGTCAAGACGTTTTTAGCTGAAAAACATGTAAGAGCGTTTTACAAATATCTTGGGCTTAGTAGAAACCACAAGCTTTGAGATGATGCTGTAGACGTTAAATGCGCTTAAAATAAAACATTATCATTCAATTTGCAGCCCTTTATAAATGCTGAAAACACTTTTCCAAAAAAGCTTACGTTTACTGCATGTTGTAAAATAAACAGTCCTTTTTTCTAATTATTTCTATCGCAACATGTGTATTAAGCAAGTGTTTGTAAAGTTTTGTGGAGTATTCAGCCTTCATGCGTCGTATAGAGAGGAAAGAGAAACAATAGTTATGATCTATGATCCACCCGATGGCACTGCTGCCTTATGTAGGCTTTAATAAGTCACTAACACATCCTAGTGAATGTGCATACAACCTAAGTTAATGTATGGTAACAGTAATACCCCTGGTGGCAGGTAGGTACATACCAGAGGTATGCTTCTTACATGGAGGGCACACCACCAACATGCCAGTCAGCCTGACTAAATTGTGAAGGCACTCCACAATAATAATTCTTAAACATTTTCAAGATAATATATTTAAATTCACAAGCCATATCCACAACTAATTTACTAGACCATTATTTTTCTTATACACCAAAACCATATAAATGTTGGAAACTTTGAAATTTCCTCAAAAACTGAATAAAAAGAACACTCCTAGATCCAGCTGGTTCCAGCTGGTCGCATTTCGTCATTACAAATCAGAATGATTGTTTATCCGTTCTTCTCATTAATTCTTATTATCAATAAACATTTGTAAAAGTCTATGTTTTTGTCTTTTACATTAAATTCCTAACTATTTATTTTTCACTCAGAAAAAAACTGAAAATGTACGACAATAAATAATAAATGGCTACCTCAAAGTATATTTTAACAGTCACCCTCCCCATCACAGCTTCATTCAAACTGATGCTTTGCACGACCTTTTCGAATAATGAAGTGTCCCTTGATTTGCTAGTATCTCTTGCGGTCTTTTCACGCGAAACTCCAGAGAGTATTGTCATGATAACTGTGGGCACGCTTCATCATCTGGCAAGGCACACCTCTGGCAAGAATAACGGTGAGAAGTCAGAATAGTTAATTAATTGAGTGGGTTGTTTACTTCACTGTTGGGTTAACTAGGCATTTCTCATCTACGTTTTTCTGGTGTAATGTTAGAAGAACTTTGCAACGGTATTTTGAAAGCACTCGATTTTGGAATCGCTCCCAAATTCTGTTTTTCCACACTAACTGATTCATATTTAGAGTTCAATTTTCTAGCTACTATACTTTAAAAAACGGATTTTCGTTCCACGCCTCAACGGCAGGTGGCTCAGCGGAAACCGCATCACCAACCAGAACACGTAACTTGATCATGTCAGAATGCTTTCTTACAATTTTCCCATCTTCAATTTTAACGTGATATCATGTTTTCGAATCTAGCAATAATATTGTTCTCACTCGCCATCGATTTGGCACAGTTCGACGAGTGTCTCTACTGAATATTGGATTCCCAATATCAAATGTTAGTTCCGATGTATGTTGTGTTGATTTAAGCATATGTTCACGACTTAGTCGAAGTTTTTCGTCAGTCAACGAAACCATCAACGAGAGATGCATTCGTGCATTACGCTTAAACATTAGACGCGATGGCGTCATTTTTGTAGTTGTGTGTGGGACATTTCGCGACTGAATAAGAAGGTTATTGACAGCCATTTCTATTGTTAAATAATGTTATGACTCATGTTTTATGCTCACTTTTAAGGAACGTTTCAGAACCTTGACTCTTACCTTTGCACTTTCATTTTTCTGCTGTCTAAAAGGCACGATTTTAACATGACTCATGACATTATCCTTCAAAAATGTTACTAATTCTGAACTACCGAATTAGGGTCCGTTATCATTCACTACTATGAGGCTTTCTTAAATATTCCAAATAATTCTCACAAATTTTTAATAACACTTGTGCTAGTTGTTTTATGCATTATTTTTCACAAAGGAAACCTTAGAATCAGTGTCAATAGCCACGAAAACATGCAATTTTGAAACAGCCCTGCAAAGTGAATGTAAATTCTGTCGAAAGCACTCATTGATCTTTCCCAAGCATATTTTTTACCCGAAACATTTTTATCACAAGTTATTGACATGGTGTACATAATTTAACAACATTTTCCAAATCTTTATCAAGCCCTGGCCACCATACACAAAACGTTACAAGGCCTATAATTCTCACAATTCCCGTGTTTCCAAAGTAAAATTCACTCTGAACTTGTTTACGTACTGACTCAGAAATAATCAGACGAAAACCCCAAAATACAGCAGTAGCGTCGATAGACAGCTACAGTTTACGTGATAAATAAGGCTTCAAACTTTCATTCTCTACCTTGTCAACCATCACATGTGTAACGAAGCAAAGTCGACAAACAGGGTCTTGCCTAGTGTGTTCTTCAAATTGGTTAGGCAAGATAGGTAAAGAGTTAACTGTTTCCAAATTCATGAATTTCCAATCTGGTGCTAGTTTGGATGGCGGTAAATACAGTATTGGCATTCGTGACAAATAGTTGGCTGTTAAATTATCTTTGCCCAGGATACATTGTAGCCAGAGTCATATCCATTTAAATACAACACCCACCTCTGAATTCTAGAGGCTACAATAGCAAGTATGGATGCTTTGCTTCCAAATAGCCAAAACAAAGCGTTCTAGTCAATTTGTAAAATAAATTGCCTTCCATACTCGCCATACTTCTTTACGCCTATACTAGCACATTGGTGGAATCTTTCACCCCAAATACCACCGAGAGTCCTTCCCGATCATATTTAGCACACCCAATTTCTGCCTTACTTAAGGCCCTTGAGACAAATTCTATAGGCCTATCTTCTCCGTTTTTCTGGGTGTGTGCTGCCCCGTGGAACTCCGTATCTCCGCTGTACTAGAGTTTTACTAGAGCCAAATTTGACCACCACGCGGCAGTACGATCGCATCGCCCTCGCGGCTCAACAGAACAGCACGCGTTTCGTACTGAAATGGCTCGTGTTCCATAAACGTGTAGTTACGTTAATATTCAACACATCAGGATAATGTTTTCACGTAATGAGATTAGAAGAGCGGCAGTTTCATCACGGAATGTCTGTTTCCTAATAAAGTTTTTTAAATCGGCCGAATTTGATCACACGTGTCAACAATCTCATCGTTATAGAAGCTGGTCGAATCAGCATGATTTTGATTAAAATGAATCATGTTTAACGGTATTATTTTGCATCAGGATATTATTCTTTTATTCAGATAATAAGCCTAGGTGAAATTCTATTTTCATCAGGTTATACAGTTTCGAATAAAAAAAAATCGTTGGAATAAATCGTCGGAATGAGTTAAATAAAAAAAAACATTATTTCACTCTGTTCTTCATTACAGGTAAATTGTTCTCAAATCTTTTCCCCATAATTTAGTAAGTAAGTTTATTCATCGAACACAGATTACAAAATTAAGCACAAAAGCAAAGACTCATTCCACAAGAGCTAATTCTCGTGCGTGGTTTGAGAGCAGCAGACAAAGAAATAAAAATTCATAGCCGTATGTCATAATTTTTTATATGTCATATCTTGCCCTCACCTCAACCCCCCCACCAAAAAGAGTATTTTTTTTTATTAAACATTCGTTGGAATAAGGTTTTATTTCCGAAAATCAATTATTATCAGTAATTTATAAACAAAAAATGTGGGCACTCTAGATTTAAACATAATTGTACGTTACTAGTGGATCATTCCTCAACTTGTTTCCATCATTCTCCCCCCCCCCCAAAAAAAAATAGTTGTTTTAACTGCGTATCTAATCCAGGATACCTATGAAAACCATTTTTAGTTTCTACATAAAGCATAACGAATTTTATGTAGCGTTCACTTCTACTAGCATATTATTAAGAATTTCAGTGTGGGTGTTACAGACGTTTAAACACTAGACATTTTATGCATTTATTTCGAATCCATGATAGTTTTAAAACGATGTAAAATCAAGAGTGAAAAAACCTTTACCAATTATGTCTATTAGTCTTTCGATTTTTATTTTTATTTTTTTTTTTTTTTGGGGGGGGTGCATAATATCTTCTTTGTATTCCGTTTTTTATGGCAAGCAATTCATTTCTCGATATAGAAAATTCATTTATCGACAGCAAAAATTAATTTCTGATTTCGTGAAATGAATTTTCGACACCGATCATTAATTTCTGAAATCAGAAAATTATTTTCCATAATTGAAAAATGAATATCCCATGTCGAAAATTAACTTTCCGATATTGAAAAATCACTGTTTTAAAATCAAACAGCTTGCAATAGTTTTTTTTTCTTACTGTGCAAGATTTGTTTAGATTTATAGAGATTCGAATTAAAAAAATGTAGCCTTAATAATTGCATATAAGAAAAGCTGACTTTAGACAGATTTTTTTCGCAGGTTGGGAGGGGGAGGGGAAGCGGTGACAGCAGGCAATATTCAGTTTTTTTTCTTTAAACTCAATTATTATAATTTTACCTATGGTATCACGACTTCAAACCGTTAAAACTTAGCGGGATTTTTTAACTTGACGGATCTCATCCCGGAATTCTTGGTAAAATTCCTACCAGTCTGTGCTTGCCAGTGCATTGTGAGAACTATTAAATTTCTTTCTTAATGTGGTGGCCAAAATTCAAATCTGAACCGGTTCATCTGCGAGCACAGATTACGTAAAGTTCTCGGAAATTTATTTTTAATAAAAAGAAAAATGAAGAAGAAAAGGGTTAATACACAATATTCTTAATCTTGACCCTAACGTGCCTATCGTGGATATTAAACCACGCTGCAACCATATTTTGACAGCAAACTTCTGAAGCCAACACTAATTGTTTACTCACGCTCATGTTGGCAGCCATGCCAGCACGAGGTGGATGCGACCAATCGCCCTCTTGCGAGCGTCGGGCGCTCTAGTGAGTTTTGCAGTAGGAGTTCCCTGACAAGAACCGTCGCTTCGTCGGTTCGTTAAATCAAAGGACTCTGGTGTGCGTCAGACAAAAACCGAAACCGATCAGCAACACATCACACACTACTTTCAGCGGCAAAGACGGGTCATAGAGCACGAGCACATTTGCCTTAAGGAAAGCCTAACTTGCCTCAGTAACGGCATTAGAACATTCAGTAGTCCATTCCCACAAAACTATGGGCGAAAAAAGCCTACTCAGCGGAGCCAAAATGGACGCTAAGTGTGGTACAAATTGATTGATAACTGATTGATAACTCCTAAATAGGACTTCAACTCTTGGCCATTTGTGGGCTCAGGAGCAACTTTATTGCATTAAGCACTTCCAGCTGATTTAAAATTCCATTTTTATCGAGTTTAAAATCCAAATAATTGATACTGGTTTGATTAAGCTTACATTTCTCTTTTTGACCTAACTGTCCTGCAAGACTTGCAACACTCCAAAAACGGTTTCATTATGCCCCTGTCCTTTCCTGGCTGTTAAGATGTCATCCACAAATGGGTTAGCTCTTGCGATATCTTTGAGAACATGTTCGATTCGTTTTTGGATAATTCCAGAGCTGCTTGCCAGTCCAAATTGTAGTTTTTGCCATTAAAACAAACTCTTGCAAGTGTTTATCGTAAGAGCTGTTTTTAAAACTCCTCGTCTAGCTCTATATGCAGGAAAACGTCGTTTAGATCTATTTTGGAGAAACTGCTACAACCTGCAAGTGTCCTAAATAAATCTTCTGCTTGGGTCTGGGTGGTAATCTATTTCAAGCTTAGGATTTACCGTACCGGAACAGTCGCCATCTATTCGGACATTACCACATGCTTGAAACTAACACTGTGGGCATCGCCCAAGTGAAGCAATCCACAGGTTTCAAAATTCCCTGCCTAACAAGCTTATCTATTTTAGCCTTGGCTCTCCCCCTAATTGCTAGAGGTACTGGTCTAGCTTTGCAGTACTGTAGCTAGGATTTGAATAATGTTTTAAGTTAATATGGGCTTTAAAGTCTTTTACTATTCCACCCTGGTGAATAAAGGTCAGGAAAACGTGCAAAAACAATATTTTCTAAAATAAAACTTACGGGTTCAGGTGTGCCGCTTTCTTCACTTTGCTTAATTCTATGTTGCTTATAAAATTGTCTTATGCACAGATCGAATGCATCCAGCCATAATCTCCCCATAATAGGTGGTTTATTACCTGGGTAAAATAATGCTGAAAGCAACTCAGTCTTTCCATCAAGGGTCACATTTAAATTCATTTTTCCCAATGGCTTTGTGATACCCCTATCCCAAGAGCAAAGGTTCAAACTAGAAGAAATTAATGGTACTTCACCACAATATTCGTGATACCACTTGACAGGCAGAAGTGTCAAATCTAAGTGGCAATCTGCTCCCAAAGTTAATTTGTATCCATTAATCAATGGGCTTAATGTCCAGATGTTAGCATTTACTCTAGAAGTTGTAACTGCCATAACATGTACTACAGTATTTACCAGAGTCAGGACTTTGCTCACAATCACTGCTTAACTCGGTCTTGGAATCTCAATAATTATCAGAATCCTCAACCACGTGGGCTTTTTTGCAGTATTTGAAACTCTTGTATTTCACCACGTACCTTTTTTAGAAAAGGTCTCTTTAGCGCTATTAGCTTACATTTCAGTGTTGCAGACTCGGGACAGGTGCCCGACTTTTTCACAAGCTGTGTAATTATGTTTTAAATACTTGCAGGAAGCCTTGACGTGATTAGTAAGGCGGATCAAAAAAATTAAATTTCGGAAAATGCTTCCTCCCTTTATGCCAGCTGGCTCCTATGTCAAACACATAGAAAACCCCAGAAAATGAGTTAAATTGGTCAATATCTTTTATTTTTTAACCCGCCTTAGTGATTAGAGTACCAACAAAAAAGCAAGTTTTCTGTGTCTGTTTAGTTTAAATCTAGGCATACTTTGCGTGATTTTATGTGCAGCAGTGCCCTGAAGATGAGTAACATTCTTTTTGACCAACTCCCGTGCTAGAGCCAATGTAACCGCAGTGTCAAACGTAATTTTGTCTGGATCCTACGCTAGCAATTGCTTCTGTTTCTCCACACATTTTACTCCAGTAATGAAACGGTGATGATTACAGCTCGCAATTAATTCGTAGCTCAATTAGTCGTGTTTTTGAAACGTTACTCTTTCACACTGGTAGTCTGGCTTTGGACACAGGTTGGCTTCGAGGAGCTTATTTATATCTGCTAAAGATTTTGAGCTTGGCGCATCTGGTGCACATAAATTCCTCAACAACTCATAGCAGTTTGGGCCTATATGTTTGTAAAAAGAATTCCAACCTGTTTATTCAAAGAATATTTCAACCTACTCAAAATAGATATTCCATGGGTCAACCTGCAGGTAAAACTCACTCAACTGCTTGTGCCCCATAGAGACACCAGCAAGGGGGATACATGGGCATTATGAAATTGTCAGAGGCATCCTCAAAATTGCTGTTTTCAGCAATTGTTGGATCTTCTATCTCGACAGTGTTGTCCACAAGTTTTTTTATACTCTTTGCTGATATTCTTTGTGAGATCATCACACATCATAATTATTATTTTCAAGGGCAAATGCAAGTAAATATTAAACGTCCTTCATCTTTCTCTGCTCCTTCCAATAGTTATGCAAAGTTACACTTTGTTGAAAGATTATTACCAAAAATACTAAAATGGAGCCGTAGTTGTAAACAGTTGACTCATAAATTTCGGGGTACAATACTTTATTGTTTTTTCTTTGGTTACGTTTACAGTTGTTAAAGGTCGCTGTTCACTGAAAGATGTCTGCAGAATCCAGCAAAATCTAGCATATCTATTTCTAAGCCAAGAAAGACCGAATTTTTCTTTAAATAAACAAACCTAATTTAGTCCTACTCAAACTGAGTGAAAATTTGGCACTTGACAGCAAGATGTAAAGGTTAACGATATCATGGCCGTTAGATGGCATGATGGTAGATTCTTAAGATATTTCGTTGTAATAACTTTTAATGATGTTATGAGTCGTCTTTGCATTGCTAAGTGTTTTTTTTTTTACAGTTTTTGTAAAAGTTGTATTTTGTGTTCAGGTACCATCAATGGACGTGACAATTTCGAAGGTTCGCACAATTAGAGGAACCTGCTTAGCTGTTCGAGCAAGTAAGTGCATAATATTACTTCTCTGGAAATTTACATTTGAATATTTATATCAAGAATTCGGTAAATTTGTAGTATTATTTTAGTTTAAAATAAAACTCTTTTCTCATCACCAATGACTTGTTCCACCAATGTCTTGTTCCACCAATGTCTTGTTCCACCAATTGTTATTGAGGTATTTGAATTCATCCAGAAAGAAAGAGATAATTTCTACAACAACCCAGAAGGGTTAACAAAATGTTTACTATAGAAATTAGTGATATCCTAGCCAAAATGGTTGCCACAATGTTTGTGGTCCCAATCGATATCTTTAATCTTAACTGACAACCACTACGGTTATCAGGTTTGAATGTTGGGATTAGGATGAGATACTTAGTTGCAGTGTTTGTGACTATGAAATCAGTAATTTCTAGAGTAAACACTTGGCGGGACCCTTTGCCCTTGTGGAATTTTGGTGTGATATCATTTATTTTGGCGGCTTCAGCGTTTTAGTTTGGTAAACAAATATTATTGGTTTTGAGCTTCTTGAGAAAGTAATCTGCCATGTATTTTTGTGCATATCTTGTGACCGAAATAGGCTACAATAAAATACAACCACAAACAAAAAGTAGCACGACAGTTATTGTAACTACCACATTTGTATCGTTTCGGCTTCACTTCATGCAGCTAACCATTTCATGAAACGTGAGGCTCCATTGTTACTCAACCATTAACATTTGTGGACTGTTGCTGTTACCACAAATAGCATATCCCCAAAGCTCATTAAAATAGCGTACAAATGAGAGCAATCGTGTTGTTCATCCTGCTAGAGATAAATAATAAGCTGTATGCCAAATTTTAATCGAATCAATCGTATAAATTATTTCATGTGAGTGGTATTAGCTACCAATACGTAACTAGTAATAAGTAGCTAGCAATGCGTAACTTGTAATGAGTGATTACGATGTTAAGGCACCTTTTTTTGTATAAAAGTCTTTTGCCTGCAGCATCAAAACTATGCTTTCTGTTGTCTATTCAGTAAATTAATCCCCTCTCCACAATTTCCCAATTAGTACTAAATACCAGAAAATGCCTGTTTAATGTTTAGAGATAAAATAAAAGCAGTTGCTGGCCTTTGCCCAAACACAAATGATAAAAATGGTAAATTGGAAATAACCCATCAGCAAAAATCATACACTAGAAGTAATGTAGTCCACTAAGCCACTTTATGTACTTGTGTTTCATTCAGGTAATGTGACCCCGGATGCGAACCAACAAACCAGTCCATCGCTAGACCACTACCATACAGCCTTTATCGATACGGCCACTTGCCCACTAGCTATTGTTTACACGTAATTACTTTGTTTCAACAATGGAACGGCAATGAAACAGTATAACTTGTAATTAACTTCTGGATGCCTTCGAAATGTGAAAGTATCAGCGGTCACAACTCCGAAATTTTCAAGCCACAAGCAAGGGTGAACATTGTGAAATCTTTTTTCACTCATCATGTGATCGATGATTGGAACTATCTCCCCAGAGTGTAGTTGACGCAATGTCGATCAACACTTTCAAAAACAGACTGGACAAATTCATTTAGCTCTAAACTTGTTTTTTCTATGACGGTTTTATTGAGAGGGAGCGTATAAGATGAATGCTTCCTGCCCTCGATTTACATATTAACATATTAATGCACGGAGGTGACGTCACGCTAACACATCCCAGTGCTAAAAGTGTAGTCATTATATACGGTTAATCTGAAAACCCACACACGTCACTGTGGGTTAATTTTGATAACCCATCCCTTTTTGATAACCCACACTTTTTAGATAATCTAACACTTTTATGGGGTCATACAACCCCTAATCCACCATGACCGACGTTTCATATTAGACTACACAAAACACAGACAGTATACCCAATTTCAAAACCAACGTAAACAGGAGCATTTGCGAATGGCGACATTTTTTACGGGACCAAAGCGGAAAAAAAGAATTTCACAAGCTAAGCTTAACCCAGAACCTTTTGTCTCGACGTTACGAAAAATAGATTACTGACACTTTGAAATACACCTAAAAACCTAAAAGACTCACAAGCTAATAGTGCATTTTATACTCTCATCTTATTTAAACTATTAAAGTAGAAAAAATATACTTTTACCTTAACACACAAACATTGGTAACGGGACATCTATCCCCTTCGCTCCGACTTTCTACACAGGAATCGTCTAACCCAGAAGCTTCTGTTCAGGAATTTGCATGTAAAAATTCTTAAATTCATTATGATTCACAAAGAAATTTTACAAACAAAAATCTTTAAATCTTAGTAAGTTAGCTTCACGGCACATCTTAACATTAAAACATATATCTGTGAGAAGACCAGGTAAACGTGAAATAATTGATAGTTTGCTCGAGATGGAACAGTCCAAATGTTCGTTTCTCGCAGACGATTAATTATTTCAGGTTAACTTGGTGTTCTTCATGAATATCCATTACTTAATGGGTGAAGCACTTGATTATCCAACGGCTATTAATGTTTCATGTTATTTAATACACAAAAAATACCAATATAAATCGACAATCATGCAACAGTTCTTATTGGGTTCAGTGCTTTTTCAAAAAGGTCAAATCAGTTGTTAGTTAAAAGTATAACTTCAACCTGATAATTTATACCTTGAAAAAGTTTAAAAAACAATAACCAGTTTGGTTTTAAATAAACATTTATAGTTAATGGTTTTTATAATTTGTGTAAATTTTGTGCTGAAATTGGTTAGCCAATGAATCACAAACACAAGAAAGTCAATTTCGTTAGTCGTTTTACTAGCATACAGGTGATTGAAAGATTTAGCTAATTTCTTTTTTATATATATCATGATTATGAAACGTGAGTTGAGCCATGAATTTTAGAAGGTAATAGTAGCTACAAAAAATTAAAACTAGCACAGAAATCAACTCCCACTTTTTCTATAAAAAATGTTGTACTAACAAAACATATGTATAGTAATGTATAGTATATTTTATTCTCTACGTAATCTGGTGGGTATCTAAAGATTTCTGCTGGGAAAACATTCTGCAGATTATGTCTTAAAAGAAGGTTTTGTTGTATATAAATATGAAGTAGGCTAATCGTTTGTTGATTTATTCATACTCTTTCAGATAACCCCATACCATACGACAAGACGTACACTTCAATTTACGGAAAAATATATTACGAAGGATATACTAGGTTTCTGCTTGAAAGTGCTCATGTGAGGGCTTAGCTCCTGTGTTTGTAGCTTATAAATATATTAAATAAGTCAAGGATTTGTTCTTAAGCACTGTGTTTTTTTGTTTGTTTATGCATTACAGTCGTGGAGTCCATTTTTTTCTGTTTACATTAGCGTCTGCCACTGAAATACTTTTATTAAAGTTAAATTAGTTTCAGTCTTACGCAGTTTCCATTCTGTAGTATTACATGGTAAAGTGAACTTACTATTTTCCTAATCATTATTGTTAGAATTAATTCTATTTTTGTGTGATACTATTGACAGACTTAACTATTCAGTGTTAACTTCTTAAACTAGTTTCAACATATTAACTTGAGGAAAACTTGATTAGTTAATATGAAATTTTGCCATGACTGGGAGTTTTCTTCATCACACTTTACATGAATCAGTACCTAATTTGTTTTTATCTACCCCTACTTCCGTGTGATTTTAACCATTCAAATGCAAAATACTAATCAAAATATAACCAACAGATTACAGCTGTGTACTCTGACGATGACTTTATCCTGATTCCGTACTTTTATCACAGTACAGAACAGTACTGCCAGAAAGAATGTAATATGATTACAATGACAGTCCATGCTGTACAAGTAAGTTACATTTATTCCTAATCGCCAGTTTAACTGAACTCGTACTACAAAATATTTTTCTTTACACAGTTTATAAAACGGAATCAATTGTGTCAATATGGGAGAGCAGTTGCTGAATGCATGCATGCTGCTTTTGAAAAGAGAATATACGCCCTTGTGAATAAACCGTGCAGGTAAAATATAGTTTTTTGCATTTTAATTTGGGTAACACTATAGGAATTCTGAAAATTTCTCGTCGTCTGAATTAAACAGTGCTCGTATAAATGAACCAGCTAGATTCTGAACCTCACTTTAAGGTAACCCCCAAATCTACCTGAAAGAAGTTGAGTAGGTGCGTAAAGAAACCTTGTAGGAAGAAGAGCGGATTCGCAAATAGGAAATGGAAAACTGAGATTATTGCTGTTGCCAATAGAAAATCTATAATACTGCAGAATTGACAACATAACTTCTGGAAAAGGCTGATAGTGTCTCTATCTGTTTTTCACTCTTTCTCTCTTACTTTCTAATTTTTAGAAATGTAAGAAAAGCGTGGATAAAGTTTCAGAACAAGTCACTAAGTTGCACAAAGCATAAAACGAGATAAAAGAGTACCTTATATTTCAAAGCAAAATAGACGTGTTAGCTTCAAAAGGAAGTTTAGAAACTAATGTATGTCTCGTGAGTGTCATCATGTTGCACTGCAGGTGGCACGTACGTGGTGGAACTCCTATATTCTATTTTTTAAACTTTATGCTTTAAATAATGAAACCAACATGTTGATATTGTTTCGAAATATAAGGTACCATTTTATCTTTTGTTTTTGTTTTAACTTGTGCTTTTTAGTGACTTATTTTGAAAAATTGTTTACTTCCGCCCTTCCTTCTACCCAGTGAACGAATGAATTCAGGATTACAGGAGGCCCATTCCTGTAGTGAGAGGTTTTCTGCGGAGCAAAAAGTAGCGCACAAATGCACACACAATGCACACATTGCACGCAACCTGGATGGGGTGGGGGAGGATAGAAAAGGGTCTGCAGACATTTTGGAGAAAACTGGCCCCCATTTTCGTATATTTGGATGCCCAACCTTACCTTCTCTCTTTCTCTATCGCTTTCTTGCTTACTAAAAATATAAAAATATAAACAGAATAGCCATCAAGTGCAGGTGAAAAACAAAATCGCGGTGTTACGGTTCCTAGCTCGGAACCAGTTTCAAGTGAAGGGTTTAAAAATTAAAACATGTCAAACAACTTTAAAAAAAAAACAGCAGATCAGACGGATCATGGTTATGAATCTTACAGGTCTTAAGGATGTAAGGTCCCACACTAAAATTAAAAAAATAAATAAATAAAAAAGTTGGCACAATTCAAAAGAATGTGCCAACGGTTGGACCAGCGGACTTGGGTAAGTTAGGAGCCGACTGTTTCCATAACACTACCGTCTTTTTCAACTGAATCATCCTAAGGCTGTCACTATAGACAGAGCCATGGAGATTCTGATCTTACTTGGTTTTATTAACGTCAATCCTACGGATGTTTTCTGCTTTACCTGCACCAACATCACAGGTCGTAATTTCAGGCTTCTTAGCAGCTATACCCAATTAAATATAGGACATTGATTTTTCGCAGAAGAGTTGTCACTTTTTGAATATTTTTCCCCCTACTAGCGTGGCTACCACCACTCTTAATTCCTTCAAAGCAAGTCAGGACAATTTCTTGGAACCCATCATGTTTCTTTTTTTAGGGGTGGGCTGGGCACCATCGTGTTAGCTTTATCTCAGTGTTGTCTTAATCTATACAATACCATACAAGTCATAAATATTTCTGTATTTTTATTCACCCAGAATGTTAAATATAACAAACATGAGTTGAAGAATTAGTCTTTTGCATGGAAAATAGTAGAATGCATGAGAGATTTGATTTTTGCACTTTGATGAGAGACCAAGGCATTATCTCTTCATTTGTGCATTTGTGTCAGGTGTTCGGAATTATGGTGAATGGCATAATTATTTTTCAGTGTGAGGTTGTTACATCGAACTAGTAGTAACGAAGGGCAATGAAAGCAAACATGCAGGATTACCGTACACAGTAAAAAGAAAGTGTTTTGTTACCACAGAGAAAGTATTTTGCAGTAAAAAGAAAGTGTTTTGTTACCTCAGAGAAAGTATTTTGCACTAAATACAATATTTTAACCTGCTTCAGACTTCCCTTTATGCAATATTCACCAATCATTCCCAAATGCAAAGGAAAGAAGGAAAAGAAACAGATCTTCGCAGCAGCTCTTAAGCTATTATCAACCTGGAATTTCAACTCTTCATACGATCCACTCTGCCCAAAAAGATGCATATCAGACATGTATTCGAAAGAAGAAATTGAAACATCAGGTCATCACAAGAAAAATGTTTTCGAATTCAAATTGAATTTTCCTGATAACAGAATTTATGTTATGTATGAAAGTTCAGCCTACTGCTTCCTTAATTTACTATCTGATCTTGGCGGAACCATAGGATTATATTTTGGGTTTGGATTTCTGCAAATGTGCGAAATTGTTGAATATGTTTTCTTAAACTACTATAAGTTGTTAATTAGGTGGCAAAACAAAAAGTAGAAGATGTCTACATTGAATATTTAACAAACTTGAAAGTATGTAGTAACTGAATGAAGAAGTGCAGTACATTGTGTAAATTGTGAGCGGAAAGAGTGTGCTTAAAATATGTGGAGAATATGTGGTGTGGAGGCAAGCAAGTTTAGTGAATCAACCTTCTCCCCCAAAGTTACATATGATCTGTATGTAGTTTTTGTAGAGCATGTAAGCGCGATTCACAAGTCCCGGTAAGCTGGTGCTGGTAGTGCTCGTAAGCAATAACCAAATTTTTGTAGAAAACCTTACTAACACCTGCTTTTTTATGATGTCAGTCGCACATATGGTCTAGCTGGACCTCCCATTCATTAACTACCATTGCAGGTTGTGAAATAATTCATGCAAAAGGTGCCAGGTTAGTATGCAAGCCTATTAAGCCAGCTGTGTTCAAAACTTAGCAATGAAATAAGGCAATTGTACTTCAATGACAAAGAACAAAAAAAAATAACAAAAAAACTAATACGCCAAAAATATGATGTATAGAATCCCAAGTAAAGAGTGGAAGACAAATGCTACACAGAAGAAACCAAAAGAATTTAATTATTCCGGAAAAAAACATCATGCTAGCAGTGAATTGTAATAAAAGTGGTCACATTCCTGATCTACCAAAACAAATCTTTTTTGTGTGGAGGTAAGCAACAAACAAGTAAGAAGATAGTTGCAGTTATTTTCTATTATTTTACCAAAAGGAAAATTATATAAATCAAAACCATAAAGAACCAATCATGGATAAAACCTGCAAGTGAACTATTGAGCATTAATTTTGCCAGGTACTCTTAGTCTGTTACGATAGGTGGTAGATTAAGAGGTTGTAGTAAGTGGTTCACCTTGTGTACATTAAAAGTGTTAAACGAAATTGAAAGTTGAAAACCAAGTTCCATGAAGAACAGTTAAACTGTAAATCCTGCAGTTTTATTTAATTTTTTGTTACATTTCATCTAATCTAACGGTGGTTTCATTGTAAGTTTAGAATTTAGAAAGCTTTAAACGTTAAAGTTGAAATGTTGGTATTATGTATGTGTTGTCACTGGTGGTGAACTTGTGGTCAGTACATTAAAAAAACAAATCGTGAGAAATTTTGTGTTTCGTTCTGATTGTGTGCTTGAGAAACGATAATTTTTCTAAATTATAAAAGTTAGTTTTATCTTTTGAGAATATTTACTATTTCGTAATATCTCCGTCGTTTTTGTCTTGTCTTTTTTCTTTTTTCTTGTCTTTTGTCTTTTTTATCTTTTTGTCTTGTTTTGTCTTTATGTATTCTTGTCTTTTAGGTTTGATTCCTCTCATATAAAATAATTCTTCCGACTAGGCTAATGACCAAAGCGACCAGATAAAGCAATATCCGGACCAAACTATACAACTCACAAACAGAACACAAACTATCGTCTCTTGTAAGGAAACCTCATTTAACAAATTTATGGTGATACCTATTTTTTTGAATTTGACTAAATATTCCCTAAACTGAAGCAGTATTTTTGCCAGAAGTAGCATTTTTCTTTCTTTATTATATTCCCTCCTTAGTGTGCTGGATACCGAAGTGGTCTTGTTAACTAGGTGTAAATGCCTCCTGAGTATTAATGTTTATCAACTGTTCATCTTGTGAGAATGTTTATTTTTTTTTGTCAACTCTTCAGTCGTATAAGTGACACAAGTTTTAATGAAACTATTAAAACTGGATCCAAAATTGGCACTTGGGACATTTTCAAAATTGTAAAAAGACTACAAAGAAGCCGTGCTTGTTCCAGTAAATGTACACAGAATTTTGGTTCTGCTTGTGTGTAGCTATTGGAGATGGTACGGTATATTACTGTTTCTAAATTTAGCTGTAGTTAAGAATAAGAATGATTTAATTCACACTACTGCAATGGAAACGAGGGATGGGCAATGCCACCAACACCTAACACAAAATATTAAAAAAAATTATTTCAAAGGGTTTCAAAGGGTTTAACGAGCGTTAACCACTCCTGGTTATCTGCCTGAAGCCCTAAGGCCAAATTAGTTGTTCCCAGCGTAACACAAGCTGTTCTAGCTGATTCCAGCTGATTCAATTCGCCTCTAATAGTCAGCATTATTGAAGCAATAGTCTTTGTTTTTAATTGTTAGAGCGCATATCCGTTCTCATTGTCGGCCGCCCGCCCTTTTTCTTTGCTACCGTGGCAAGAATGAACCCGCTCGCCCTCTTGCTGATTGTTCCAGGTAATGGCCAGGATTATTAAAGCTTCGTTTGTTAAATCATAATCCCTCAGCATTAAGTCTGCTCATTAAGCAATCGATTTAAAATTATATAACACAAAGTGTCATAGAAATAAAAGTAAACGTTGTTGACAAACAGTTTATTTTCACTGAACAGGCAACAAACATTGTAATCAAAACGAATTAGTCATAAAATTTAATAATTCTTCAGATTTAATGATGCCATCCTGTAGTTTTGTAATAACTCTCTAAGAGTGGATTATATTGCCGCATGTGCAAACCCGATAAATCTGGAGTATTTTTCAACCCGCACATCCGTAGCTGAACACAGTGCCTTCTCCAAACTTTGAATTATACTATTTTTATGGAATACCACCAATTGCCATCCAAGAATATCTCAGTAGCTGTAATCTATCGATATTTTTTACTAGCCCTGAAGTCTCAAGCATACACTGGTTGGTTAATCTCAAACGATATTTGTGATTTATTAGTTGTAGGTTTTATGTGACGTAATTGAGCATCTTCAACTTTGTCATTTGTTGTAGAAACCATTAACGATCGACGTGTTTGGACATTACGTTCTAAAAACAGCTTTAAAGACTTAACCTGTTTTGCACAATGTGGTATACTGTGAGCTCGATTTAGGAAATATAACAACGCATTTCCTACTGTTAAACGTGATAAAATACAAATTTTCAATTAGTGATTCAAACTCTTAGCCAAACTTAGATAAACGATTCGTACTCCCATTACTGCACAGTAAATATGGAAATTTTGTATACGCCTTATGCCGCATTCATGTAAGAATTGTTCAAATTCATAGTTGCGAAATTCGGTCCCTCGTTGAATACAAAAGTTTTACGTAAGACATAGGTTGCAAATAAATCTTTGAAACTTTTAATAGTGTTCCCTACTCGTTGTCGATTTCGTTGTATAAATGAATTGAAATTTCGACTGTGCATCAAGGATTGCCAAACACGTGCTACCTTCGAATGGGCCTGAAAAATGTGTAAACATGGCCTATCATTACCATACATGTTTCCTTCCAGCAATATCGTCATCTTTATTGACTAGACAGGCTTCATTTATTTTAACGAGTTTTTTTGAGGTCGTCATCTATTCCAGGCCACCTTAAGCAAAAACGTGCAAGTGCTTTTATATTTACGAATATGCAATGGTCTAGGTAAAGGTCAGTAATGATATCTGGTCTCCATACCGTTGGGATTATCAGACGATGCTACCCAAAAAGCTTTACCTTCTAGTGAAAGTTCTAATCGCCGGGTGAAAAATGGTTTCAACTTTTCATCATCGATTCTGTTAGACCAACCTTGGATTAATAACTACACTTCGTTATGGGATAACTCACTCGCTATACTTACCACGCATGCACCAGGACGCAACATTTGTCCAGAATATTCTTAGTTTCTCAAATTCGCTACGAGAGCAACTGCCGACAACAGCGGAAGTAACGTCGAGCCACGTGACTAGCGCATCCAATAACGCGAGCAGTCGCCGTGAGCACACGTCGCCACCATCTTGGATTTCCCCGGACGTAGTTGGAGACAAAAGCTGCCACTATACTTGCGGCAAGATGCGACAGGTGGCGCACCACGTTTTGATCGTGAGTACTCTGGTCGCTACCGTGGCTAGATTTCGGAGCGAGTGAATAGGGCTCTGGCCAACCATCATTTGTACAACGGTAAACAGTGAATAATAATTAATCCTTAATTGTAAACTTCTCGACTTGGTCGTCCAAAATCGGTAATGAGTCAATAGTTTGTAAGTCCATTACTGTAAATCCAGGTGTCCTCGTGGAAGGAGGCTCACATGGAATCGACATGCTTGACAAAATATCAACAGTTAAGTTTTGTTTGCCTGGAATGTGTCGGAGCTAAAAATCGTATCCGTTTCGATATAACGCCCAGTGCTGGAGAAGTGCAGCCACCATAAGCTGGAATAGTAACTTGGCTTCCAAACACCCAAAGTAAACCCTTCTGATCAATTTGAAGAGGGAAATTCCTTCTATTGACATTTGGTGGAATCTCTTGACCCCAAAGATGATCGAGAGTGCTTCACGGTCGAATTGAGCATAGCCCAGTTCGGCCTTGCTCAATGCTCGCAAAACAACCACAGTAGCTCAACCCTCACCATTTGGTATCACATGCATCAATGAAGCGCTAACTCCTACGGGAGATGCGTCACATCCTACTTTAAGTGGCAAGTTAGTGTTATAATGTACTAGACCAAGGATGTTTTCGGTTATAAAAACCTATTTAGGAGAGTCAGCAGAGATGCACAAACTTGCTATACTGGTTTATATACCCAATATATAATTACAATCCGAAATTATAGGCTCAGGCACTACCTTGATAATATCCAAAACCCCTGGAAGGTCAGCCACCACGTTTATCTAGTCGAAAGCCTAAACACTTGATTTTATCCTGATTACCTTGCATTTAGTCCGTTTAACTTTGACACCATGTTCCTTTAACGAAGTTAATGTTTTAAAAAGCCAGCAAGTGCACATGTATACAATAAAATGCGACGTTTCAGGATTTATCATCCCGTTGTCAAGCAAAAAATATATTTTATAGCATAAGCTACAATTCAACAAAGATACACTTAAATGGTTTCCCATTTTAAAGAAAAGCCAGCCAGAGCAGTAAAAGGTAAAAAATAAAAAGTTAAAAAAGATAAAAAGTGAAGCCCAGTCAGCGCAAAAGCTGAACTGGGACGATCTCTCCCTAACGA
>JAHWFP010267316.1:0-17540 GCA_023313725.1 Lithobius niger | reverse complement strand
ACAGAAATGCGGAGCAAAGCATTGCTGTCCGATGGAGAGTACCGAAAACTGATCGGTGAATTCGGTAGATGTGAACTAATGTATTATACTGAGAATATGTCGATCATACTTTCCTCTGAAAAAACTGACTTTGTCACCAGTTTTCCTTCCCCGTTGATATTGGAAGGCGCTCACGAATTGGCTCTAGTCAATCTGGAAACTTACAACTCCATTCCTAACGTTATAGAGGACATGACCGACTCTTTCACTTACAGCGCGGACGGCGGTAACACCTGGATTAAAATCGTCGTCTCAGAAGGTTGTTATGAATTAGACGAAATTATAAACATCATTTACAGAAAATTCAAAAAGAGCAAACATTGGGACGAGACTAATAACGCTCTAAAACACTCTAAAACACTAAAACACTAAAACACTCTAAAGTGCGAACTAACTATTACTGACAGGAGATATAAGGTTGACTTTTCTGAACCGTCCAGTATCGGAAAGATTTTTGGTTTCGAAGCTAAGACTTATGAATTTTGGGAATACATCGGACCAAACACTGTCAACATAATAAATGTAAATAACATACTGGTACATTGCGACTTGGTTTCGGGTTCTTACGTGAACGGATCATTGCAACCAACTCTCTACTCGTTTTTCCCCAACGTCTCCCCGGGATATAAAGTGGTTTCTTCGCCTCACAATCTGATATATCTGCCCGTTACTAAAAACGTGGTTTACTCTATTAGAATTTGGTTGACCGACCAGGCCAACAGGCCTGTTAATTTGAGAGGTGAGACATTAACGATGAGACTACACTTACGAAAAAAATAAAAAACCTAAAATGTTGAAATTAAATAGGAATATTATTAAACCTACTGTTCCCAGTCTACCTTTAGCTAAAGAACCAATAGTCCAAACCAATTGGGAGGCTCTTATAAGAGAGAAACATTGCCACGAGCTAAAGGGGGGAATAACGAGACTTTCAAAGCTAGAAGGCGACAATTTCTGAGTCCTGAAAACGTCAAATTCATAGACAGTCTCATCAGTGCCTAAAGATGAAGAGCAATGAGGAATATCTGAACCTTACAGAACCATTCATACTGGACGAATCAGTCGTCAGTTACAATTATCACGAGTACGGGCCAATAGTGGGTACGAACGTGAATACTCCCAACAGCGAAATCAGAATTACGGTTCAGAACCAAGATATATTCACCCACCCGCACAAAAGCTACATTCACGTGAAAGGTGTTCTTGTCAAGAGTTCCGACAGTTCGGCATACACCGTGACAGATAAAATTGCTTTGGTGAATAACGCCGCCGCATATTTATTTAGCATGATACAATATAAAATAGGTGACAAGACAGTCGACCAATTAAATATGCCTGGGTTTGCAAGCACCATTAAAGGCTTAGTAAGTTACTCTCCGGAGCAGCAAGCGGAATTGATCAATAGAGGATGGATTTTGGACTCCCATAATGCATCTTCAACAGACGATACTACGAATTTGATTCTGAAACACAAAAGAGACGTGCTCTTTGCCCGCAACCCGAAAGGCAGTTTTTCCTTCGCCGTGCCATTGTCCCACTTACTGGGCTTTTGCGAAGACTATACGAAAATTTTATATGCTTGTCAACAAACGCTGGTGCTTATTCGATCGTCGGACGATAATGCTATATTCAGAGCGTCGGGGGTTGATGCCGGCAAGATAGTCTTAGAACAAATAACTTGGTTCCTCCCGCACGTGATTCCCTCCGACGGTCAAAAAAACAAACTGTACGCCATGGTGGATTCTGGCATCAGCGTCCCCCTCGTATTTAGACACTGGTACGCTGACCAGTTAGACCTTCCCACCTCGACAAGCTGCGCTTGGATATTGCTTACCACTTCGGCTGTTGAACGTTCGAGGTAGATAGTAATAGGTTTTCAGACGGCCAGAGACAACGATGCGAAAAAAAATCCGGTAGTCTTCGATCACTGTAACTTTACAGACGTCCACGTAACGCTCAATTCCGAACGTTACCCTTTTCTCGATTTAAATTTAAATTTTCCGCAAGGTAACATTTCTAACTTGTATCAAATGATCGTAGATTTTAGGAAGCAGTACTATGGATTGGGGTCAGGATCCTCTGGACCAGCTTATGAAGTCAATATGTTCTCGAAGAATTATCCTTTGGTTGCACTGGACGTTTCAAAGCAGTCTGAAAGATTGTCATCGTCAGTTATAGATTTGCAAGTAAAAATGTGGTTCGGAACCGCCGTCCCTTCAAACAGGAAAGCTTTAGCTTTGGTTATTAGCGACAGAATAATGTATTTGAAATTGGATAGGAGTAAAGTCGAGGTTTTGGTATGATATTTTATTTTTTATTTTTTTTCATAAAGAGGAAAAATCATGTACAAAAACGTAGCAGTCTCTTTGACTCCCCATCAAAAGCAAAAAAATGTTAAAACACGTCAAAGCTGGCAAAGTTCCTTCTTTCCGCCTTTCCAATTCTCAGCTAAAGAGAGGGAATGTGACGCTTCCACTCACTAAAACGCAACACGGTAAAGTATTGAAGGCTGGCAAAGCAGGTCGAGGACTGAGCTTGAAACTTTCTCGTAATCAAACTGGCGGCATAATTCCTCTCCTACCCGCCCTGGCGGGGTTGAGCGCCATCGGTGGTTTAGCTGGAGCAGCATCTGCAATCTCCAGAACCGTCAACTCGGCCAGGAATAACGCCAGGCAGCTGCAAGCTCGCCTCCATGGCGAGCGCCATGGAGGCGCTCGCCATATATAGAAAGAAGGGAGCCGGACTTAAAAAACCTAAAAAAAAGAAGACGTCACAAAAAAGAAAAACTACCAAAAACCAAAACCCAGGACGAGGTTTTTATCTGAAGCAGGGCTCTGAACAGGGCTCTGACTAACGTAGATTTAAACAGATATGCCGAAAAATTAGGCGTTACCAATTACAGAGGAACGTTCAGCAAAGACCTCCTTCCTCAACGTCTGCGGCGGAATGGAGAGAGTGGCATAGTCAATTTACAAGACTCCTCAGCTCCAGGAAGCCACTGGGTGTGTTATTTCAGGGCCCAGCTGCTGTTTTTATTTCGATTCTTTTGGTTTAAAAGCTCCTCTAGAGATCAAAAGATATCTCGGTGGTAACTTCCTATCCAACCACCGACGTATCCAAGATTCTAGAGAGGTACTGTGTGGCCAGTACTGCTTGTACGTAATTCATCGTTTGTTCCAGGGTGAAAACTTTTTTCAAATTATCCATAACTTGAAGGAAAAAATATGAGCTTCGTCGATAAATTTGGTAGCTCTGCAAAACGGATCAAAACGGCATCGCATAATGGAGATATCTTGAGCGGACCAGACACTGATTTTAATGCCAGGTAGAAGAGAATTACCAACCTAGCCCCTCCTATTTCTGACTCAGACGCTGCTACCATCACATTCGTTAAAAACGCACTTAATAATAACATAATATAATAATAACATATTTATTCACATGTAGAGTGAAAAGGGATGGGAAGGGCAGGCCACTTACACTTGTCCTATCTTTAAAAAATATATTTGAACGCATGTATAAAATAATAAAATTATTACTAAAATGTTTTAAATTAATAAAGTGGTTTTAAAATAATTAAATTAATTTGTGGGAAGTACTTTTCAACCAATACACTTAATACAACTACATAATAAAATTAAAACAGCCCAAAGAAAAAGCTTAACCAATACAGTTAAAAATACCATAAGATAATAAAATTAAAATTAAAGCTTAAACTAAAAGAGCCCTGAGAAAAGTCTTCACCCACAAAATACACAAAATAAAAATTATAAAAATTATAAAACTTTTTTTTTTCTTTTTTAAGTGAATTTAAAAATAACCCATCACAGACTGGACACTTCAAACGAAATTTCTATGCAAATATTTTTCAAAACAAACATTCCTAATACGGCTTTTAAAAACAGACAATGATTGTGATTCTACTACTGCTGATGATAAGGCATTCCAACAATTTACTATTCTATTGCTGAAGAAAAACTTCCTTACATTCTTATTTGCACTCTGTACAACAAGCTGCCAGGGGTGTCCCCTAGTCCGATCACTAGATCTAAGTTCAAAAAACATTGCAGGATCCACATTTAAATGACCCCGAATCAATAGGTATGTCATGCTCAAGTCTGCCTTAAGTCTTCGTAGTTCAAGTGACTCCAGCCCCATCTTTTTTAGCCGTTCAGCATACGGCAAATTTGTTAGTCCTTTTAATGTTTTTGTATAATTACGTTGAACAGACTCTACTAAGTCGATATCTTTAGATAAGTAGGGCGACCAAACTGGGCTTGCATATTCAAGTAATGGTCTTACATAGACCTTGAATGCCCATACTAGAGTTTTTGGGTCGCCTGAGCGAAAGAATTTTTTAATAATTGCTGCTCGTTGTCGAGCTGCTTTAACAATTTTACTACAATGTGAGCTGAAACTCAAGTCATTTTTTATCCAGATGCCTAGGTCTCTTACCAGTACAGTCGCAGGTAACTTTTCTGGACCTGAAAGATGGTAATCAAAGCTCAAATTGTTTCTCCCTATATGGAGAACTTCACACTTATGTGGTGCTAATGGGAGTTGCCAGTTTGACGACCAAGATTGTATTTTGTACAACTCTGTCTGCAATTCGCCGTGAGTATCAACATCAATCACTGCACTGAATTGTTTAATATCGTCTGCAAATTTGTTTAACACAATATTTTTGTTTGACGGTTGTAAATCATTAATAAAGACGACGAAAAGTAAGGGTCCCAGTACCGATCCCTGCGGTACTCCGCTCGGGATAGAAATTTTTTCTGATTTTTCACCTTCCAACTCCACCCAGTGTGTTCTACCAGTTAGGAAATCTGCAAGCCAATCCAATAAGATATTTCTGAAGACGTAATAGTGCAACTTTGAAATTAATTTCACATGATTAACCGAATCAAATGCTTTAGCGTAATCTAAATAAATTACATCAACCGGAATTCCACAGTCTACCGCTGATGTCCAAAAATCTAATGCGCATAACAATTGTGTGCAAATGGATTTACCGTTCACAAAGCCAAACTGGTCATCTCTGAGCAGATTATTTTCTTCTATGTGTTTAATCATTTCGTCTCTGATTACTTTTTCGATTACTTTGCAAGATATGCATGTAAGGACTATTGGGCGATAATTTGATGGATTTGAAGATTCACCTTTCTTGAAAATTGGAGAAATTTTTCCCGTTTTCCATAAATTAGGTAATTTGCCTGTCCTCAAAGACAGATCACCGATCCATGATAGAGGAGTACAGATATCGTATTTGATTTCTTTAAAGAGAAAGGAAGAAAAACCATCTGGACCCACAGAATAGCTTGACTTCATTGTATTTAAACATTTAAGAATTTTTTCTGCAGTAATCGTTTGGATCGTACACTCTGTTTTGCAAGTTGGACTCGCTAAAACTGGGCAGTAACCATTATCCACTGCAAAATTTTTTGAAAATTCTTTGCCCAATACCTTTGCTTTATCTTTTGCATTAGTTATGAAATTTTGCCAAAGTTTTAGTGGAGGGACCGACCTATTTACCCCACATTTAGTTTTAACAAATTTAAATAGACTGGTCAGATTTTCCTTTTTAATCAAGTTCTGTTCACTTTGAATTTCAAACTCACGTACCAAATTTGAATACTGATTTCTACAGTTATTATAATTTGTTAAGTTTTCACTGGTTCGATTTAGCCTATACTTCTTCCACAAATTTAGTTTCCTCCTTTTGAGTTTTCCTAACTGCAGTGGCATGTGCTTTATATATTTTTTCTCCGATCCTGGTTTATAAGTTTGTTGCTTCTTTGATTTTGTTATGCAGCCGTGGACAAGTGTCATAAAACGCTCATACATATGGTTTATCTCAGTAAGACCAAGCAGATTCTCGGCCCAGGGTATATTATTTAGCTCCTGTCTCAACAGATCAAAATTTATTGAGTGCATTTTAGAATTATTTCCATTGTGCTTAACACGTTCAGGTTTAATAGAAGGCAGCTTAAAACTTACCATATTGTGATCGCTACCACCCAGATGATCTAAGATGTTTAAATCAAAAACTGTCCGCTCATTTTCCACCAGAATGATATCCAAAATATTTTCGCCTCTAGTTGGTTCCTCAACTAATTGTGATAAGCCCAGGTCAGACATGCAATCGAGGAAATATTTCCCATTTCTGTGGTCGGACGAAGGAACACCCCAGTTGATAAATGACATATTGAAATCACCCAGCAATATCAGTCCCAGTGATTTTGACTTATAAAAATACCTTATATCAGAACACATTTTACTAATATCATCGAGGTTATACTTGTTGGGTAAGTAACCCAAGATGAAGCGTATATCAACAGTTTCAATTTCAATACACAAAGTTTCGCTTAATTTACCTTTATCAATTAATTTACACGGTAGGTGGTTCCGAAAAACTATCATCAACCCACCTGCTCTACTACCTCGATCTCTTCTAATCAGTTTATATGGTGCACTGCCCATAAGTAAACCATCTGTATGTGATGATGATAGCCAAGTTTCGGTTACGAATATTAAGTCGTACACATTCATGTCTAATAAAAATTTGAATGCTTGTAAATTTGCATAAATACTCCTTGCATTAATGAGTATGCACTGTAGAAATGTTGATTTATCCATTTGCTGTTTGTTATATCCCCTAGGAAGTGTTTGACATTTTGTTTTGGGCACACCCATTAACGATCCCAGTTTCCCTGATAAAAAGGATTTGTAATGGATAATGATATTTCTTCAGATATAATTCTTTTCCCATATTTTGTCAAGTGGATTCCGTCACCGGAAAAAATACCATTTTTCCCCAGTAATTGATTCCAAACTGAAACAAAGCTTACCCCAAGTTGAGCACATACTCGATATAGTTCACTATTGGTACATACAATGTTATGGCAGCAATGAAATTTTTTATTCCCTGGTTGTGGCAGTAACCCACAACACACCACTCTAGCGCGGGGTTTCAATTTCCATATACTAAGTATGACTTCTTGATATTTTCTGCAATAGTGGAAGGTGGGTCATTATTGATGTTGTTTCCCCCGACACAAAGGACAATTATCCCATCTGCCTTGACATTTTCCAACACACTATGCAATTTTGGGGCTAGCTGTTCTACTCGCAATCCTGGAAAGGTCCATACGATGGATTTGCCAAGTCTTTTCCACAATCGCAGTGCCCGTACGTGCGAGTCACCAATCACAGTTATTTCTGGTTGTAGGGATTTACTAATGTATTTGCTGGTTTTTCCATCCGCTACGTTTCTTACACTGTTGTTGTGGTTGACAAAAACGTTAGATTTTTTATTTGTTGGATTTTTTCCTTCTAGGATTTTAATATGACCTTCACTTACTCTCCCATTTTTCAATGGCGCACAACTCGATCCTTGAGTGGTAGATTCGTCAATGAGCGCTGTTTCTTTATGATCAGTCTCAGCATTCGTTTCATGTCGTTCTTCTACTGGGTTTATGTGCGTGGAGGCCACTTGTACTTCCCCTGACATTGATTGCAGCAGCACTGTACTAACTTGTAATTTCCTTGAATTTTCACACCTCTTTGGCACGCTCCGTTCATTTACCTCCCATATTGCTTTAGAGATATGGTCTAGAGCATTAACAATTTGTTCCGATTGATGTAATATGGTATTTTCTAATTTACTTTCAAGTGTTGACAAAGTCACCTCCATCATGCCCTTGAAAGCATCATGCAAAGTGATGACTGTTTCTCTTAGGACTTCAAAACGTTTGCCCCATATTATGTCTTGTTGTTTGATTTTTTCTTTGCAGTAATACTCTACCTCTTTATGAACTAACTCGCTAAGCCTGGTACCCTGTCTTGTACATGCATTGCTTAGGAGCTGCGGCACTAATTCAGTTTTATCATTACATTTTTTGATCACCACTGCTGGCTGCGGTGTAGAAATTGCATTAAGTATTGTGTCAAGTTTAGCATTGATAACAACTGACTCCAAGTCTTGTTCCAAATGAGCGAGTTCCTGAATTTTCTTCAAGTGATTCAATTCGAGATTAATTTCATCGATGGACATTGACATCAATTTACGTTGATGTTGTACATTTGTAGTTGTACTCTCCATGGAGGATTTAGATTTGGCATTTGTTGCATGTCTCTGCTGACAATTTGTACTGCCTTTCGATAATTCAAAGCTGGAATCCTCAGACAAACAAAGGTCTGGCGTGGTGGAACTGGGGACACATGTGGGAGTTCTAAAAAATCTGAAAAGGTGGCATTTTTCCCAACTGTGACATTTGTATTCTTATTTGCCATTTCCAAATTTGGTTTATCAGCATCATTCCTAATTCTTCCCTTTTTTCTAATTGTTATTTTTGATCCCAATGTAGTGACCATTTGAGTTTTCTTAGATTTGGTTTGTTGTCGTGTTTGTCGTTTTGAAGACAGCGGAGTACTGCTATATTGCGGCATCTTTTTCTCTTCCCGTCTTTTTAGATACTTTTCAGCACAACTACCCTTACACACTCTTCACACTTAAATAATTTCGTGTCACTATGAGGATGAACATGCCGTTATATTTTGCTTTTAATTACACAGGCTTCCCCACACTCTGCACGCTTGGAAGGTTTTCTTTTTTCACCACTATGACGACATGCAATGGAAGATTGCGCTTCACTACAAAGGCTCTTCCACACTCACCACATTCAAACGGTTTCTTGACCCGGTTTTGAATAGTTACGACTATAAATCACTATACAACAAAAGTATATCCACATACAACACATACAAACTGTTTCTTTCCACTGTATACAGCCACGTGTTGCAGCAAACAGAATCAAAACTGTACACAGTAACCTTTCAGTCACAACCAGAAACTGTTTATTCCAGGCAATAACGTACTGTTCACTATAAAAACCTTTCCACTCTTATTCCATATAAACTGTTTTTCACAATGTAGATGTATATGCTATGACAATAAGCCTTTATTTGCAACAGGGTACACCATAATCAGCACATTCACACGGTTTCCTTCCGCAATGTAGATGTATATGCAGAGAAAAAATAGCTCTTCACCACTAAGGCTTTACCGCACTCATCACATTCAAACAGTTTCTTTACTCAATATTGAAAACGTGCTGCGAAAAATTACTCTCCACTACGGAAGCCCTACCACATTCACCATATTTAAACGGTTTCTTTCCACTATGCAAGTGTCACAACGGACCAACGTCAAACACAAAAGTTTTTCTGCAAACAGACCCTCCAATGTTTTACACTCAAATTTTAACATGAGTTTGGCTGCGGACACGTTTCTTCGATTCTGGGCTAGCACAGTTTCGTACAATCGATGATGTAGGTACAGCAACCAAAAACAAACAAGATAGCCGCCTCGCAGTTTTTATGAGTGAGGAATAAACTTGGGTTTCGTGAACTTCAAGGATAGCTACACCGCCAAAAACACTCTCAATATTCACTCTGAGTGTTTAACAAATTGGAGTCAACCACCTAACATCTTCCATGGCCCAAACGTTTTTACCAAAAGTTAATTTTACGGGAAGCCCTACCACATTCGCCACATTTAAACGGTTTCATTCCACTGTGCAAGTGTCACAATAGACCGACGTCATACACAAACGTTTTTCTGCAAACAGACCCTCCAACGGTTTACAGGCAAATTTTAACATGAGTTAGGCTGAGGGCACGTTCCTTCGATTCCGGGCAAGCACAGTTCGTACAATCGATGATCCAGGCACATCCAAAACCACAACAAACAAGATGGCCGCCCCGCAGTTTTTACGGGTGAGGAATAAACTCACTTGGTTTCTCCAAAACTGTAGAAGGCAATTTGAGTTTAGCTGGAAACAGATTAGTTGATTTGGGGGCTCCCACCAGTCAAAACGAAGCAGTCACTCTAGGTTACCTGAAATCTGAAACAGGTTTGAGTAAAGATTTCGATGGAAATTTAAGCTTGGCTGACAAGAAATTAGTAAATTTGGGTCAGCCACCCAGTCACGCAGACGCAGCGACCAAGAAATATGTAGACAGACAAGTAAATCGGATTAGGAGGGAATTACGAGTTCTCAGGCGCGTCTACTGTTTTCGTTCGAATTTAGAAACGAGAGATAATTTTAAATGGTTGTCAGAAAATGGCCAACAGTACATCATGGTTTCCGAACTTGGTCGGATAACTAAGTAATAGCCGTTGCCTCACAAATTAATATTCAATTCCAAGTGAGTTTGCAGGTCGGAGCTAATTCAGTTAAGACCATTCAAAAAATTGCTGGTGAGGCAGCCACCGTGGTCAGCTTCGACAGGACGCCAATAGAACTGCAAATTGGGAACACGATTCTGGTTTCCAATTCAGGAGTCATTCCGACTGGGCACCATTTGTTAGAGGTACATTGCGAATTTGAAGGATAAGAGCATAAAAAAACCAAAAATAAAATTATTACTTTTTTATTATTATTAAAGACCGCAAGTAACCAATATGAGTAACGATAATGTTATCGCCCTGGGCCCTCACGCCACCGTTCAAGTCACTTCCTTCGGAGAAAATACTGTCGTCAACTTCACGTCGGGGCAGTCCCAAATTGATTTGAATGCTCACGAGTGGGAAGTCTTGTTAAAACATCACAACGATTTAAATCAAGAAATTTTGAAAAGTAGGGCCAACAAAGCTAATTTTGCCGGTGAAAATGAAAATGAGGCCTTGGGTGCTATTGAACAGATTCAAAATGTGATTCAGTTGTTCCTAAGTCCATCAACGAAAGCTGTCTTGTTAAATCAGTTTAATTCGTTGTTACGCAGTGCGTCTTGGAGAAAATAAAAGACTGAGGATAAAATTTAACGGCGACGCTTCTCGACTCGTGTTCTACACTTTCGATTGGAACATGATTCCGACAACCCAATGCGAAATAAATTTTGCGGAATGGAATTCGTTCCTCCAAAATATCGCGGAAATCATTGAAATTCTTAAGAATCCCTTGGACGAAATTCAACAACAGTAGGCTGTGGCGCTTTGCTGCAGTCCGATGCTTAACACCTGTACCCAAATCGGAAAAAAAAACGGAAAAAAAATTGGGAAATTTTATGTTTTGACACGGCAGATCGATAGGGGAGGTCCAAATTCCGAAGAATATTGATTTTGGTGGAATTCTGACCCTATTTTGAAAAATTCAAAATGGCCTCCGATATCTAGGAGAAAATGAGAAACTAGGCTAAAATTAATTAATTTTTTGTTTTATTTGTGCCCAATAGATGGAGCCATATGTTCAGTTGCTCACAGCATTCAGTTCGTTTTTTTCAGTGATCATAGCACTGATCACTTGAATTTTATTAATTTTTTGTTTGAATTGATTTGTGCCTAATAGATGGCGCTCTATGTTCAGTTGCTCACAGCATTCAGTTAATTAAGTGTATTACAGTTCTCTCAACAGATGGCACTTCATTTACTGCTTAGCACTGATCACTAAGTTAGTTAGGTGTATTACAGTTCTCTCAATAGATGGAGCTATGTTTCAGCTGTAGTTATTACACAGATAGCATTCAGTGGTTTACTGTTTTGTGTCTCTGTTTCAGCTATTCAAACTCACAATAAATGGCACTTGGTGCACTGAGCACTTTCATTTTTCGATTTTATTAATTTCTTGGTGTCATAGAGGGTGCAGTGGTTTGTCTGTGTTTTAGATTGCTACCATAGTACTTGGCACTTTTCAGTTTCGTTGTTTTTTTTTATTAATTTTATCGTTAGATGGCGCGATCCCCCCAATAGGTTTGTGTCATTCTGGTTTCACTAAAATATCTCGCTTTGGTGTAGCTAAAATGTGGTGTGTACAGTATTGTTTTGGACAAAGGGAACGGAAGCACATGAGAAATTAATCTTCGTGGATTAATTTTTACCCAAAATGCTTCAAAAAAAAATCTTTATTACTGGGGGAAAATCAACAGGTGTTTTTGTGTTTATAAACTTACTAAATTTGTAGATAAGCTATTGCATATTTCATACTTACTTTTACAAGTGTCCATATTTTTAAAAAGTAGAATGTAGGTCAAGATCATTTTCTGGAATCCTCCTAATGTCCCGTTAGAACCCACGTTTTTTTTTTTATTTTGACCTTGTGGGCTCTAACGGGACATATCGTAGCATAGGAGGTTTTCCAACGCCTTTTCCTTAATCCAAAAATACAGCCTAGGACGGGAAGGCTATACTCAAGGAACACTGCCTGAAAAACCCAGGACTGTAAGGTTTTTCAGCGCTGTAGCGAGGTCGGGCCAACAGCGGTGTAATCGATGCGTGGTTTTTTTTTTAATATATTTCACGTAAGCAATCGTGTAGTTTACGTTTGTGTCAAAATAGCTAGCCCTAAATTGACACAAACTTCATTACACGACAAACCAACGTGCGGTCCCCACTGGAAAACGATGCAGAGCAGGCAGTAAAACGCAACAATATTTCTTAGGCTAGTAAGATACATTGTTCCGTTTGCTACCCTTTCATTCTAGAAAAACAGTCGGTGGTAAGGGATAGAGGGATAGGACAAACAGACAAACAACAAACAAATACAACGTGCCTCAAGTTCATAGGTGTCGACTATTTTTCCGAATTATCATACGTCGCAGTTTCTCTCCCGAAAAAAAGCTTCACGAAAAACCGTTTTTTTTTTAAGCCCACTAAAACTTGTGTCAGGCCACGGCTTTTTCGGACGTATTAGTTAACCTACGATGGAACTAACGGCGCTGTGCAAGACCGAAACTCGCTCCACCCGAGGATTACCATACGCCATCGGCGATAAACTAACTCCGAATCACCCGTGTTATAACAATTAAAGAACAGGACGAACAAACAAAAAATAATGCGGCTCCGGCCAGTACGTAACCAGCTGAGGTGGCTTGAAAATTGTGACTGAGTCGCTCCGCAAACCCCAGATTCCACCCTGAAAGGATGCACGCCTCGTGAGCCAAATCCACAGAAGACATAACAAGACTGCGTAGCATTTTGTAAATAATAGTGCTCAAACCACGTTGCAGTTGATTGAATAATTCGTAGTAGAATAATTTGCAGTATAAGGAAGGCATTAGTATAAGATCGTAGCTTAATTCGTAAAATAAGGAAGGCATTAGTATAAGATCGCAGCTTAATTCGTAAAATAGGGCAGCAGGATTAAACAGGCAGCAGGATTCAACACTGGTGTGGTTGAGCACTGTGAGAATGTACGCCTCGTGCCGAATTTGTGGAATGGCAGCACGGAGTAACGACAAAACAATCAGGTGTACAAATGAAGTTGCTTTTTCGAACTGTACCATAATTAACAAGCCACCCATATCAAAAACAAAATCTGGTCGTACTACTTACGTGATAACACAGCCGCAAAAATGAGGTAATGTTGGCGTGCAAATACTATGCAGGAAAAGGATGCATTATTGACGTATGATTGACGCAAGTTGGCTGCGAAACACGGCGGAAGCATGTGTTCTTCACGTGAATAACATATGTGGGGAAAACCATTTAGCTCATTAAATAACGGGAAATAGTCATGAATTTTGTATCTCGTGTAAAGAAGTATTGATGTCACGCTCCAATTGACTTTAAACTCGTTTCCGGATACTCATATAAAGAGCATCCTCCAGTATAGTTAATGAATCGTTTTCAACAACGCTGTTTTCCTGTTATAGTGGTGTGGGAATGAAATTTTTAACTCTGCAAACTTAAAGAAGGGTTGCCGCAGAATTAAAAATATATTTTTTTTAAATGTAGAAGCCATACTGTAGTCGCGCTAAAGCGAAAAACATTTCTCCATTCAGACTGGTAGTCGCACTAAAGCGAAAAACATTTCTCCATTCGGACTGCCTCTGGGTGGCAGTACAACCAACCAGTAAAAAAAAATAAAATTTTTCATTCACGAGCAGCACAGCCCCTTGTAGGTAGGTATCGTCTACTATTTAAGTTTTCGAAAAGGTTTTCGTAGGTTAAGTTGAAGGCAGGCCCGGTATTGTAGTAGGTCTGTTTGAGTCAGTCCGTATTGGGTGTAGTAGGTCTGTTTGGGTATGGATAACAATGTTATCCAATGGGTTTTTTGACGCCAGGCCCGTCATCGTAGTAATTTACATCTACTTACGTATGGTATTTTACATGGTTTGTACGACGTAAACAGTAGCAAATACTTTTGCATTCGAGGTTGTGGAAGAACTAGAGGTCATCTACGAAAACTTGCAGTAAACTTAATTAAGACTGATTGCCGCAAATATTTTGTTTGCCTCAGAGTTGTTATTGTGTAGAACCATTTGCCTTCTGATATTGTTTTGGCACCTTCCGTAAACATCTTTAAAGAGTTATTAAACCGAGTTGACCTCTCGAAGTTTGTCCATGTGTAAAGTGCGAACTTCCAACTGTTGGACGCCCATTCACATATTTTAAATTTTTTCTTTATTTTGTTTTAATTGTTTTTAAACTCAGGTGCGGTGTTAGTGATCAACCCTGATCCTTCCTTTGCCTATTGCATTAGCAATGAATTTATTATTATTATTATAATATTATTATTTTATTATTATAATAATAAAATAAGAAAATTTTTAGATAAAATAAAATTATTTAATGAAAGCCAATATGGATATACAAAAAATAAGGGTACAACTGACTTGCTAATAGACTTGAATGATACAATTACAAAAGCATTAGATGAAGGGAAGTATGTTGGTGTAGTGCTAGTAGACTTGCAAAAGGCATTTGACACTTTTGATAATAACATATTACTAGAAAAGTGTAAACGGTTAGGGCTCAGAGGGAAAATTTATAATATTCTAACAAGCTACTTAAGTAACAGGAATACAATAGTACAGCTACAGGGCATAAACAGCAACTTAATTGAAACAAAATTTGGAGTACCACAAGGCTCTGTACTAGGACCACTACTTTATTTAATATACACAAATGACATATCAGAAAATCTTGAAAAGACAGAAATATTTTTATTTGCAGATGATACCATCATAGTTTCAATACATCGCAAATACGAAAAAATGATGAGTAATTTACAACATGATTTTGACATATTAAATGATTGGTTTATTGAAAATGAATTATTCATTAGCAAGGAAAAAACAGTTCAAATGGACATTACAGTACCAAAAATGAACAAAAGCAAAAATATTGGAATAATTAAACATTATGGTGACTGTAGGAACTTGGATGGTAAAAATAAAGATGAAATATGTAATGAAAAATGTTTAAATTTAGAAAAAAAGAAATTTACAAAGTACCTAGGTATAGAAATTGACTCAAATTGGAATTTTAAAACGCATATAATACAACTAATATCCAAAATAAGACAATTTTTACCAAAGATGTATCTGCTGCGAAAGATACTAGACACAAAAAATAAGAAAATAGTGTACGATGCTTGGATTGGAAGTATAATAAGATACGGCATAGAACTTTATGGATTTGCATCTGACTACTTGATCGAAAGATTACAAAAAGTGCAAAATAAGATTATTAAAGTTTTATTTGGCTATGAAGGAAAAGAACAAAAAACAAATGACATTTTTAAAGAGAACGAAATATTAAAAATAATAAAACTCAGAGATTATATTATATTAACAAAAAATTATTACATAAATAAATTTAAAATCTATAATAAAGAGAGAGAAATAAATCTAAGGAAAAATAAACAAACATTCTCACAACCGACATGGAATAATAAATATGGGAAAAGAAATAGAACTTATTATATACCATGTATTTTTAATGAATTGCCCAAAAATATGTTGGAGTACAACAATTTAAAAGACTTCAAGATAAAAATAAAAAATACCATGACAAAAGATACATAAATTTTAATAGCTACCACTAACAAGATAATAAAAATAAAATACCCATTGCAATTAAATAAACCTATAAAATAAACCAGGGTCAAGTGTTGTTAGTAATAGCAAAAAAAAATGTGAATAAGATGCTTTGTATAAACTCACACAAGCTGTATTACAGCTTCGAGGATTGCAATTTGTTTGTAATTTGCTATTGAAATAAATTATTATTATTATTATTATTATTATTATTATTATTATCATGATGACATGATACACAACTTACAAACGGATTATGAATTTATGGTATGATAAATGTATGGTTAATGGACAATGAACTATATATAAGTGAAGAAAAAACAATTAAATTAGAAATATTCGTACCAAAAATGAAAAATGAACATGACAAAAATGTTGTACATCATACAGGAAAGTGTATGAGTGAAAAGGAAAGTAACAAACAACCTTGTATAAATACTTGTAATAAAATAGAATCAAAGAAATCGGCGAAATAGTTGGGAATGGAAATAGAAACAAATTGGGACTTTAAAGAACACATAACACACTTGATAATTAAACTAAGACAATGTTGCCAGTGTTATATAAAATAAAATATATATTAAACAATAAAAATAAAAAAACTATTATATGATGCATGGGTAGAAAGTATTTTAAGATATGGCATAGAAATTTATGGCTTTGCAGCTAAATATATATTATTAAGAATACAAAGAGTTCAGAATAAATTAGTAAAAGTCTTATTTGGAAATGGAAATGAAACAACACACGAGATTTATTTAAAAAATAAAATTCTAAAGATAGAAGACCTTCGAGATTATGTAATCATTGTCAAAAATTATTATAGTAACACTTATAAACAACCAACTGAGTCAAAAAGTGAACGACTGAAAAAGACAACAAATAAATTTAAAATACCAGACTGGAATAACTCCTATGGAACAAAAAATAGAAACTACTACATACCAGATATATTTAATAATTATACAGGTTGAATAAAAATATTCTTAACTACCAAAGTATAACAAAGTTAAAAATAGCCCTAAAACAATCAGTAGTAGAAATATATAAATCTAATAGTAAATAATTAAAACTAATCTACTGATAGTGTTGTATATGTAAATAACGCGCCCAGAAAATTGTTGAAAAATACTAATTGAAATAAGAATTAATACAATTAATTAAACATGTAAGATAATTTTTCTTTTTATTATTATTAATGTACATTTATTGATGTATTTCGTCGACAAATACTTACAAACGTAAATTTAGTGTATACATTTTGTGTTATTTATTGTCTTAAATTGTAAGTGTCTTGTTTTTTTACTGCTCACACAAGTTCCTTGGAACTTCGAGCACGTTCAAGCAATAAAAAAAATTATTATTATTGTTATTACAGAATCGTAGAAACACTCTTCAGTTAAAGTTACCAATGATAAGAAATAATTATGGAAAAAGACATAGTGATTACTATATACCTGAAATTTTTAATCAGTTATCAAAAACCACTTTTTTTGTGCAGACAGGTATAACCTATTAAAACAACAGCTAAAAACTTGGCTATTACAATAGTCACCTGGACTTTTTGCTTTCTTTTTTTTAGGCTAAATAGCTGGTGGTGTGTTAACTAATAATACTGTTTGTAATGATATATCCTGATTGTCATGTTATTGTTAAAAATATGTTTATTTGTAATTTGC
>JAHWFP010267313.1:24935-72792 GCA_023313725.1 Lithobius niger | reverse complement strand
AATATGGTGACGGTTAACATCGCAATACCCAGAGAATTTGGCTAAGTTCCACCCAAAGAAAACCCCACACCCCGCCGTCACCTGAGACCTGGCATTCGTCGCGGTTTCAGGCTCGGATTGAGTACCTGAAGCCACGACGAATACCGGGTCCAGTGTCAGTGAGGTTTGGGGCTTTTAGTCTTTTCCTGAAAAGTCAAAGTCACAGTTAGGCAAAGGGAAAACATAATTCTGAACAAAGGTTACAAGGTTTATTCGGCGTTGGCTGTACAAAGCTATACAAGTTCAATGAAAATTCAGCCTAAAAATCGAGATCCAGGCGATCTTGATGCAGCTGCCAACAAGTTCGTCCACCGTGCCTTCTTCTCGAGCTTTCGTCCGTGCACACGTTCGTGCGACAAGTTGCGCACCACCAGATGGTCTCGTGCCGTTCCTGTCTGTACTTCCTGCACACCTGGCATCTGCGGCTCCTCGTACTCTTTTTGTGGCGATGACTGGTACCCAAAATGGCTGGAAGTATTATGAGGCGTGTCTTGCGTACTCGGTTGATGAGTTGGTTGGCCAGCGATCTTCGGTAAGTCAACTGGGAGCGTTTGCCAGCCCTATCGAGGCCGCAGACCATGACCATGTTGAGCCTGGCATTGACGAGAATCTGGTTGAGCTTTTGGAAGAAAAGGTAGCGGTGCCATCTAATCGACCTCCTGCCGACGTAGAACGAGGAGATGAGGTGATTGGCCATGTCCACGCCATTCATGGTCTCCGTGTAAGTCATGGCTGCCGGTGGACAAGTGACTAGGTGTTTCTGGCCCCCGATGAGTCTTCCGACGGTACATTTTCCGGCCAAGGGATCCACGTGGGTGCTGAGTAGAGGGACGGCCTTGGTGTCACACCAGATGCTCAGCAGTAGCCGGCCGCTCTGACGCAGGATACTGTGTGCCACGTTCGTGCTCTTTCTTGAATTTGCGCAACTCCTCCGTGAACTCGTATGGCATTCCGGCAGCATTGGCGCGTAGGCTCCCGCATCCGAAGGTTCCTAGCTTGGTGTAGAGGACCTGAAACAGCAGTGCCGAAGTGAAGCGGTTGTCACAGACGATGGTGTAACCCTGGTTGAGGTAGTGGCGCGCGGTGTAGATCGTTGTGTGAGCCATCATGTTGTTCTCGAGTTCCTTAGCGGGGTCTTGGGCGGGGTCAATGGCCATGTGGCGCTTTTTTCCAATGTGTGCCTCGTCGTTGAGTATGTAACCGTCGAACGGGTCGCAGAGAGTGAAGTGTTCAAAGCCGACCTTGATGGGCTTCTTGGACTGGTATACCTTGATCTTGGATCTTCCAGTGTATGCAGTCATTGACTCGTCTATGCAGAGACTGAACTGATCCGGGGTTCCTGCACTTGCGGAATGCCTGGTTGATAGCCTCCATCATCGGTCGAACCTTCATTATTGCGTCCATGTCCTCCTTGGCCTTCTGCTCTTCCATGGCTTGCCTGGTCGTGGGCGATGCAGTCTGGGGATCGGTACCAGTGAAAGACGGTTCTTCGGACAGCCGAAAGTTGTTCCAAATTTGATTGAACCTTGTTCTGGTCATGGTCGATCTGATGGAGTGGTTTCCCAGGTCTGGGGACGTGGACCAATACTGCGCCATCTCCGGCAAGTCGTTGTAACTCATGATTATCAGTATTCCGATGAAAGCCAGCAACTCGTCTTTCGTCAATGGTACCCAAGCGGGAGTGGGATGTGGTTTCTTCCGTTTCGGCGATGTTCGGCAGGCTTGCGTGGTTGTCGTTACTGCTGGGTCTTGGCTGGAGTTGGAGTTGGAAGTGGCCTCTGCTTGTTCCCCTGGCTGAGGGAGTTGCGACGATACGACCGTTGAAGGTGTCTCCTTGGCAGCTGGCTCTTGGCTAGAGTTAGCCCCTGCTTCTTCCCTTTGGATTTGCGCTGGCTGGATCGGCGACGTTGACGACGAGGACTCTGACTGGCTCCTGAGTGTCTTGTCCACCTCTGCACACATCTGCTCTAGCACCAACCGTCCTGTGCTCAGATCTTCTGGGGGTTTTGTTCTCGAGTCTTCTGGGGATTGTACTGGTGGAGCGCTTGGCTGAGACTGTTGTTGGCTGAAACGGTGATTGACATATTGGGTTATCCTGGCGTGGCGCATCTCCTGGAGGTAGCAACTTCGAGGAGGCAATAATCGTGTCCTTTTTTGCTCGGGTGGCTCGGGGAACATATTACTTCTGTAGATCTTGTCGTACAGTACGACTCGCCAGCGTCGTTTCATGGCTTCTAGTTTACTCGGTTCTAGTGACGGTGGCGGTGATTGTGGGGGTGGTGGCTCGACTACGTTGGCTGTCGTTGTGGTGGCTCTTTCTTCCTCCTCATCTGACGAAACGATGCAGATTATCTCCTCGGATTCCTTACTTATGAGTCTACCTGAAAGACCCCGAGGGAAGGGAACGATTCCTCTTTTGGTTCGTCTCATAAATGGCCGCGCCTGCGATGTTGCGACTTTGGCTTTTGGCTTGGTATTTTGGCTGGACGACGAGACCGCCTATGCTGGTGTGGGACGTAGTAGGACCGACCAACCGGGCTCATATGTGGGCAACGTCGCTTCTGATGATTGCCTTGGCATGGGAGTAGAGGTTTCTGTTAAGGTTCGAGGTCGTGGTGGGCTTTCTGGCCTTAGCGGTCGTGATGGACTGTCTGGCCTTGCTGCTTCCTCCTCACTGCTAGAGGTCGTAAGGCAGGCGTCGGCATCGTCCTCTGACTCGGTTTCTTTTAGTTCGTCATCAAACTCATCCTCATCTGATTCTTGGCTGCTGCCTTCATAGTAGTCCTCATTTTCCTCGCAGTAATATGGGTAGTCTGATTCGTCCTCCTCCTCCTCCTCGGCGACATCTGTTTCTGGCATTGGCGGCTGTGCTTGGCTTGACCCGGCTTCTTCCATGTGGACGTCTGGTTGTGGTATTCCCAGCTGTGGTTCAGTCGGAATTCCAGTGAGTGGCAAAAACTGGCAGTAAGTGATGTGGGGTGGTGATGGACGTGGCTCCCCTTGAGTCGAAGTCCCTGCATTGCCTTTTGGTCCTGGTGTGTTGGCTGACGTGACGTTCCGTGTGCTGCGTCTGGCATTGCTGGCCCTGTCGTCCATGAATTGGTTGGTCCTCCTTATGATGAAATCTGCAGTCTCCCCGAATAATTCCATGAAAAAATCCAACTCCTTGCTCTTCTTGTTGCATCTGCCAATGTAGCCCATTGGAGGTCCGGAGAAACCTTTCTTGTCCTGGTACTCGCTCAGCTCTTCCGTCCAAACCCGATGAAGTTGCCTCCGATTCTTGCCGGCCCTAGACCTCTCTACTACGGCGTAGCTGGGAAAGTCGTCCATCGGCGCCTCTGCAGCCATCATCCTGTTTGCCCGCTTCTGGTCGAAGAAATGATTCACATGCGGCGGGTAGGCCATTATATACGGCCACGCGTGACCACTGCACATCGCTTCTGCTCAAATGTATGCAAGATCGAGAAGTAGTTGCCACATGACGCAACGTTGTGCAATATTGTGCAACACCCGCGGAACCCGCATCTGGGTGCGGGATAGCAGGATGTGATTGCACCACGCGGAAACAGCAACCGGTCGTGAATGGCAATGGGCCTCAGATTGCCAGACACTGCAAGGGATCATCAATTGTGTGGCTTTCGATAAAGCCGCGTGCCGTTGTTGCGAACATGGTGTTTGGCATCGGAAATTAGGGGGCACGGCGGACAAGCCCACGCCTTGCTGCCCGACATGCGGGTTCGAGACCAAAAAAAAACAAAAAAGGCCAGAAACAACATGAGAAAGGAGTGGCAGGGTGGTTGTGGGATGTAGAATGGAATTTCCGAGGGAAAAGCTGATCAATGGACATGTTACATGGATCCCAGTTTGCTAGATGTTCCCGAGACAGTGTTGCCGAATGGTTAACAATGGTTACAACAAAAAATTATCGTTTACGAGCCACTTCAGGGCCACGTGCTTTTATCTGCAACCCCCATTTTAGAAAAAGCACTTCCCCACCTTTCTACCGAGGTTGAGATTTGGCAACTTTCCCTAGTGAGCTGTGCAGGTGTCTTATCCCACATAAGAATTAATATGGGAGCCGTCGGATTAGCTAGCTAGCTACCACAGTAACACAAATCAACGTTATTGAGGGCACTTTTTCTCCATAAAGGACACATTCCTACAGTTTATTTTTGAGGTTTCTTCGTTACTGGGCCCAACACACCTTATTCCAACGATTTTAAAGGAATTAACCGGCATGGGGAATTTTTGCCAAAAGGTTGAAAAAAGCATATTGCAGTTAAAAGACACTGTCTGCTAGTGAGCCACCTTTTAGATCTGACAACAATTAAGCTCTGACAACAAATATCTCGTCTTCTTGGCGGCAACACACTAGCGTGTCGCTGGACAGTTAAAAGACAGTCTGTAGGTGAGCCCCCTCAAAGGGTTCAAAGGGTTTCGTAGCGAGCGTCAATCACTCTTGGTCATCTGACCGACGGAGCTGCCTTCTTACGTCTGACAACAATTAAGCTCTAACAACAATTAAATTTCATCTACATAACAGCGACACACTATAGCATGGATCTAGATATGTGCCTTATTTGAACTATTTGTACAATTTGAACTAAATTCTGCCCCTATTGTTCTGGGACTAGCCATACTTGTTGGAATTGGCTCTTTTCTTGAGTTGTGGCAAACTACTATTGTTACATTTTTTTAATACTGCATTTACTGCATTTTTATTGTTTCTTTCATGATGGTGTGCAGCTGGCGTAGTGAGATGTAGCTGTTTTGATGCTGTTTTCTTAGGATTAGGTTTATGATTTTGCATGGATAATATTTTCAGCCCTTACCTTAGGGTAGGCCTACATAAATTTGTGAGAGGTATGTAACTAATTTTATTTAACTACTGCACAAATTACTGACAATACGAATTTAGTGTGATTCCTGGAAAGTGTTGCCTATTTATCATTTATGTGAAATTTTAGGATTGTATAATTGGTGGACATTGTTGCCAGTATTTGTCTAAAGTTCATACTTTTACAATGCACATTTTGTGCTTTTCTATTTAACCTGAAAGGTTTTCGCCATTATGACGTGATTCTGTATGCCATCATTGCACTATAAAAGTTGTTCCGTGCAATTATCTAGTTAGGTGCCCGTTAAAATTCAACAAATCAACTGGCCTAACCTAACACACAGTAATGACATAATAACACGGGAGAAAGGCATAAAAAAGGAAATCTACTCTAAAGCACTGAGAGTGATAGGATTTTACCTTTAATTGCCTAGATATGGGCATTATTAGATAAGTGGACGTTATAAGATAAGTTAATAATTTGTGCAAACAGTATCAAACATATTATTTAGAAAGGGTCACACAAGTTTAAATCTTAGTAATTATGACCAATAATCAATCTTAGTGCAAGCCTAATATTGATTTTTTACATAAGTTTGCAAGTATGGACAATACCTAAAATATCGTATACATCATTTTAGACATGTTAAGATAAAACCTTCTACGAAGGAAATGTTAGAAGTAAGACAATGGGATTTCCATCCCCGAAACTTTTCCTTGTAAGCTGTGAAATAAAAAAAAACCGCTAACAATCTGCTACAAAAATCACGGCATGAACCAACGCTTGAAGAAAACCAGATCTTCAAGTATTCCTTTTTACGTAATTTGAGGTGCAGAATTGTCAGTGGTCTTACAGTAAATTACCAAAATTGCAAGTAGACATTGTTGAAATGAAACTCCTATGGTTACTCGGTCACACCTTCAACCTTTCCTTCGAAGTAACTTTTGTTACTTGTATAGATTGTTTTTTCCCCTCTGTTGCTGATTAATTTTTTAAGAATTTTTTTGGGTGTGCACAAAGTGTTGGATTGTGTTTACGTGGACTCATTAACCGGCTGTGGAATTCTACACCTTCCACAACTTCAGAGGATGCATTTCTGCATAAACTAAAATGCTATTAAAATGAGATGGAATTTGTTTGCGGGAAATATATTTATAATAACTAAGATAAACGTAATTCGATATACAATAAATGAAAAGTACGAGATAGGAGATTATGAAATATAGAGAAGGAAAATTAATCAATAAAAAATCATACGGATGAACAGGGGAGAAAAAAATAGACGTAAATCACTGTAAATAACACAAAGGTAAATTGTAATTAAGTAATCAGCGAAATATAATGACACGATCTAAATTAAAGATGAAGGGGAGATGAGATGCTTTATTCATTACAAATATAGTCTTTTGAAGTAATTAAGATAGGACCTGAGTCCTGTTTACGCAAAGGTAACATTACGAATTTTCTGTTGAATAGGGGAAAAGATAATAATAATCATAATAATAAAAGATAATAATCTATATTACAGTTATTTATCACTTAATTGTGACATGTAAATCTATAATATTAACATTTTACGCAATTGAGGAAGAGGAAAGGTAAAACACGTCACAGAAGAAATGGTGAGAAGAGACACAGGTCAAGAAGAGGGGGGGGGGGGGTAAGCATAAAACCAGGTGCATCGTGCACCCACAAAATTAAGGGAAGGGGCACAACTACGAGGTCTAGGGGCCCCGGAACTCAGACATTTTCAGAAATTTGAATAAGTTTGAGACAGCTGGAAGTCAAAAATTGACACTTTTTAAAGGGAGGGCTAGCGCCAGGCGGCACACATGCCAAAATAGTTTTTATTTTTGGAAAATTGGGATGAAGCTGGAGGGGGGGGGGGAAGGCACGTACCCCCAGTGCTCCAATGGCACGAAGCCAGACAGACAGCCAAAGACAGAGACAGAACATGAAGGAAGAAATAAACAAAACACTGAGCAATCGTAGTCTATTAGTGGAGGTTGAAGTTTCTACACAAAGAGTGAGAAGTTTTTTTTCGGAATGTAGTAAATGATGAAACGTCTTTAATATCCACTGGAATTTATTTCCATGTTGGAGGAATTTTGCCTGTCAGTGAACGCTTACTAAGCTCAGTCCGGTGAAATTCATAAAGCAGTTGGTTTCTCTGTCTTGTGGAGAACAATGCTATAATGAATTACGTACGTACAGGTGTGGGCCATAGCCATTCTTTTGATTTTAACAAGCGTACAAACCTATTCTATAAGAGATTAGGGATCACCTATTAAGATGCATGATATGTTACGTAAATTAGATACCCGAGATAAATGCGTAAAGAGATACACGAGGTATAATACAAATAAGGTACGGAAGATATGAGATACATGAGATCGAGAGAAACATGTTAAGTGAGATGCACGCAATATTAGTTAAATTAGATGCAGAACTTTGAGATAAATGAGACACTACACAAGATTGGAGAAAAACCTGTAATTTTGTGAACATGAGACCTAGCCCACCTTCACATAGATATAAGTGAGTTTCTGGTCTTTGTCCATTGCATAAATCAGAAGCTATGCTTTTACGCCAAATTTGAACTGTAGCTTACTTGTTCAAATAATAAACATTATTTGTAACCAGTTTGCGTTCCATCTGATAAAGTAATCTTTTTTTGTCGCTATTTTGGCCTACCATTTTACATCTGATGAATGGTTTGAATGTGTCAATGAAGAAAACAATTTTGGGACGTCTTTTAGGTCATCATCTCGGATTTTCACAAAACTTGAATAGGCCTATTTTTACGTAAAAGTTATTCTGAGCATTATCCGTAACGTGTAGTGTTCAGTCAGGTGAACGGTTAGGAGGTAACAAAGCAAAAACCTTCTTTTGGACGCAATTTTGGCATGTCATGTTGGAATTTATATAAAAATTCAATAGGACTATTTTTCACGGAAAGTTAAACTTTAATAATTTTCTTTAACCAGTTTGCCGTCAATATGATAAATAGTTTATAAGTAACGAAGCACAAACCTTGCTTGTACGCCATTATGGGACGTCACATTGGACCGCCCAAATCTGAACATGACCTTTTTTGTGCCCAATTCATTATAAATATCAAGACACCCGGTAGTGTGTCGTCCACCAAGATAAAACGATAACATCCAGATAATATGTATAAATGAGCATGGCGACCACTAGACACGTTGTGCCTTTTACAGCAAAGGTAGTTGGGCTGTTTTCAGCCATCTGAGGATAAATAACTATGCGACAGAAAAGGCTGAACCTTGTTTAATTCGGGAGACTTTGGTCACCTGACAACATAAAAGTCACTATTATGGACCCAGCTTACCGATTTATTGTTGAAAAAACCACATGAATTACGTTGATATTTGCATAATTACTTACTACGTACTACTAACGCCTGTTTTTGTATCACGAAAATAAATTCTTCCATACGGTGAATAAAGCTGGTTCTTAGCTTATTTGACAGGTATTTCTCTGTAGATGTTAAGGACCTTTCTAATTGGTAAGGTGGTTCAGGGGTTAGGGAGCTCCAAACGACCAAATTGAACATTGTTTTAAACATTGTTATTATGCAACAATGCCAAACTAAACATTAAATAAATTCGTGCGTTTGCAAGGAGATACTGCAATACTAAGAAATCTAAACACACGCTAGTGTGTCGCCGCCAAGTAGACTTTTTATTGTAGTTGGAGCTTAATTGTTAGAGCGTAATTGTTAGAGTGTAATTGTTGTCAGATGGCGGCTCACTAGCAGTTTGTTTCTTTTAACTGAAACCATCTTACACGTGATTTCAGCATACTGGTGTAAATTACCCATGCGGTAGAACTCTTTGCAAATCGTTTGAATCAGGTGTCTTGGGTCCAGTAACAAAGAAAAACTCAACACGAAAATGTGGGAACGTGTCCTTCATGAAGAGAAAGTGTCCTCAATAACGTTGATTTGTGTTACTGGTGACTAGTAACTAGTAACTAGTAACTAGTCCGCAGGTTCCCATGTTAATTCTCATAGGGTATAACGACACGTCTACAGCTCATTAGGGAAAGTTGCCAGATCTTAATTTCGGCAGACAGGTAAAGCGTCATATGGGAAGTGCCTTTTTCTAAAATGGGGGTTGCAGCTAGAAGCATGTGGTCCTGAAGTGGCTCGTAAGTGCGAAAGTATTGTTGTAACCATTGTTTGTATTGTCATCCAACAGTAGATTATAACATGCTTAAGTGTTACACGCTTATCGTTTCAGTACCTAATTGTCAGAATTCATTGTTGTTGCAAATAGATGGTTCACGAAAAAACGGAGTATCTTTTATTGCAATGGTTTGGTCGTTTTTTTTACCACCAAACCAAATCTTTTTTTTTTTTACGGTACGCGAATTCAAAATCAATTATCTGCCATACGACCCGAATAAATTTCTCATTACTGGTTCAATAAGACACAGGGTATCTTTTATTCCATAGGAATTGATTAGGTCCTTGCAATTATCATACTGTTACGCTTGTTATTAATTTAGTTGGAATGACAATAACAAATGTGAAAACTGTGAATGAAAACATTCATACAATAAAATACCTCCAGGAAAAAAAAGGTAGGGGTGACAATTACACCATGGGATTTTTTGTACATTCACAGGCCTATGAAAGTCGTGATATCCACCCAAAACCAAAACTGGTAAGAGAAGCCGCCAAGTTTACAAGAAGGGTCGACCTTTCAAAGTAGTGATAGCGAATAATACTTTGGACGTTAAATGAAAACTTGAAGATTGCTATCGCTAGTAGCAATCTTCTAGTTTTCATTTAACCTTCGAACTATTAGTAGGTGCGATTAACTTGGCTAATAGGATTACCCTTGGCGGCCTTTCCCTGCTTGAATGATATCACTACTTTGAAAGGTCGACCCTTTTTGTAAACTTGGCGGCTTCTCTTACCAGTTTTGGTTTTGGGTGGATACTGATCATTTGAAAAAGGGTGATTGATGTGCTCAAAATGTAACGAAAGCCAACAAAAAAATAAAGGAAATGGACCAGAAGACTAGATTGGAGTTTTCACGTCATACTTACTAAGGAAAAAAAATTGGATTTTATCAATTTGGACCAAAAAGATCTAATATCTACCACATAACAAAACTTGTTAAGGATTCCCGCCAAGCTTTTCGGCCGTGTGAAGTCGTGATATCAAACGCCAAGCTCTTTCGCGAAGCTAATCCCACCGACTAAGACTTCAAACGTAAATGAAATAATTGAAAATTACTCTGTAAACAATTTTTATATATTTCATTTAACCTTCGAACTATTACTCGGTGGGATTAGCTTGGTGAAAGAGCTTGGCGTTTGATATCACGGCTTCACACGGCCGAAAAGCTTGGCGGAAATCCTTACAAGTCTTGTTTTGGGGTAGATTATCTGTTACCAGTTTCTGTTCAATTTAATGAACTGTTAGGAAGTTGCAACACCTGCTTTTTTTTTGCTATTTGTAACGCCGCTTGGATATTTAGCAAAAGTTGATAGCACAATTATTATTTTTGTATGTAAAGTGTATTTTGAATATTTTCCGTATCCAGTGTGTGCCCAATTTGGTGAAAGTTTTAGGTCAAGTTACAATGCAAAAATCGGTCTTTTTAAAGCACGTTTTGAACCACCATCTTGTACTTTCACAACATTTTGTGAAACCTTTTGTAGAAAATACTTTCAGGTTATAATTCGCAACTGGCTTGTGTTGAATCTGATTAGCGTTTTGGAAGTTACAAGGCAAAAAAAACCTTTTTTGGATGCTATTTTGGAGTTGATGAAAATCTTTCTATTTTGGATTTTCACAAATATCGATCAGGATATCTTATAAAAAAAGTGGTAAGCCTGAATAATTCGTGCTATCAGTTTCTGATAAAAAGAATAGAAGTTAGAAGGTTTGTAGTAAACAACACACAATTTTGGACGCCATCTTGGCTTTTTTCAATCGGTTACACATATTTCGACGCCATTTTGGCTTTCTTCAATGTGTAATACTTTTTTGAACGCCATTTTGGTAATAAACCATGTGCACAGTTCATCTTTCAAAAGTTCAGAGAATATGCCAACAAAATTTTGTTCGAATCGGTTTATGCAATTGGCTGTAATTGCAAGACAAAACAGATTCATATCGTTTTATCTGAGCTATTTTGCATGGTTCTTTTTTTAGAATATTAGTACGGAAACTCATAATTTATTTGTTCACAACCTTAAATTTGAGGAAAAGGGTACAGGCATATGAAGGCTACATACAGGGAAAAAATTCAATGTTTTTTTCATAAAAATTGTGCTGGTGGGATGGACTAATGGCAACAACAACAAGAACAGGCCGTTAGTAGGGGAGTAGTGATGTTAGATCCTCCCGCATAATTTTATTCCGTACCACTCGTAAGCATCACGAGTGCTTATTTTACTGTTACTACTTGTTTAGATAAGATAGATAAGATAAGATATATTTATTCTCAGAAGGAGAAAGGAATACAAAAGGGCATAAATTCTGATGCCACTAATATTGGTCCAGGTACAAAACTAAAAATTGTATGAAAAGAATAATAAAATACCTATAAGTAAAATCTCATAAGGGATGATAAAGGTAAATATAAATCAAAACAAATCTACCAAACATAATTTCATATAAAAGTTAATGTTCAATAAAAAGTTGAAAACACTGCAAGTACTCTCCAAGGTCAATTTTCTTTAACCTACGTTTAAAAACCTCAATGGAAGGGGCAAGAACGACAACCCTGGGTAATGCGTTTCAGGGGTGAACGACTCTATTCGAAAAGAAGAACTTACGGCAATTCAAGCTGCAGCGTTCCACGACCAACTTAAGAGGGTGACCACCAGTACGATCAGATGATCAGAGCTCAAAGAGACAATCACCAAGTCGGCACAAGTCACCCCGTAACAAAATATAAGTGAAATTTAAGTCAGCTCTCCGCCTGCGCAATTCGAGGGAATCCATGTTAAGCAGATTTAGTCGCTCATGATAAGAAAGGTGGCGAGTGCCGTGCAATGACTTGGTAAAACTGCGTTGGACAGATTCAATGTTAACAATATCCTTCACTAGATAGGGTGACCAAACCTGGCTGGCATATTCAAGTAACGGTCGCACGTATACCTTAAAAGTCCAAACAAGGGTTTTTCTGTCACCATATTTAAAAAAATTTCTTTATCATTGTAGCACGTTTACGGGCTACATTGACAATTTGGTTGCAGTGATCTGAAAACTTAAGGACGTGAGTAAACCAAACCCCAAGATCCTTTACTGATTTGACTTATTTCAATACTGAGCCACACAGAGAGCAGTCTAAATGAGATTATGGTAACCTACATGCATGACAAAGTATTGAGGGGAGCGATGGGTAATTGCCAGTTCGCCAACCAGGACTGAAGGTTGTCAATCTTCGATTAGAAACCAAAAAACGTGTCACCATCTACCACTTAGGAATACAATTTTAGGTCGTCTGCGAATTTCTTTAAAGTAGAATCAGGTTCTCCTGAAAGATCGTTGAGATATAAAATAAAAAGTAAGGGGCCCAATACTAACCCCTGCGGTACCACGCTACCAACAATGACAGGGTCAGACAGTGTCCCCTCGATCATAACACACTGACTTACACCAATCAAAAAGTCGGCCAGCCAATACCAGAGATTTCCTCTAAAGCCGAGGCATTCCAACTTGGCTAAAAGTTTAAGGTGCGAAACCTACTCAAATGCTTTAGCAAAGTCAACGAAAACGACGTCAACAGGGATACCTGCGCCAACAGAATTAGTCCAGTCGTCAAGTGCCAATAAAAGCTGGATGCAAGTAGAAAGTCCAGGCAAAAACCCGAACTGATCGTTTGACAACAAATTACAATCCTCAATAAAGGAAAACATGTTTTCCCTAATTAAACCCTCAAGCAGCTTACAGGGCACACAAGTCAGAGCAATAGGTCTGTAGTTTCCAGGGTGGGAAGCTTCATCTTTTTCTTATAGATAGGACTAATATTGGCTGCCTTCCATATAGTGGGGAGACAGCCGGAATTGAGTGAAAGGTTAAAGATCCATGATAATGGGATACAAATTTGATATTTAATCTCTTCATAAAAAAAATGCAGAAAAGCCATCTGGGCCCACTGCTTTGCTAGGCTTGATATGTGATAACATCTAGCACAGTACATCTTTAATGAAACAGTATTGTAACTCTTTTATTCTGTTGATATGGTGGATTGGTGGTACCTTGTGACGTTTTGGTTTGTTGGTGTACACGCTTGTTACAGATTTGATGCTGTACGGAGATTAAGCCACGTCTCCGAGTTTAGGCTACTGTGGATTGTTCTTGGATAGTTTTTACAGCCAAAATGTGCTTTTTCCGGCTTTCGTAGTAGTTTTTTCTTTTTTCCAACACTCAAAATGCTAACGTCTCTAGCTGAAAGTAAGACTTTTCTGTGTTGATTTTTGGCGAATTTTAGTCGCCTTTTTCTGTATAGAGTAGTGTTTTCAGATGAAAATATCACCGTGATTATGTTGAATTTCAACGAATATAGTTACTTTCCAGGCAGTTTTCCAAGATTGACTCATGTCTTCGAATTTAGAATTTGGGGCTGTGTTACAGTTGAAAAGAGGAGTTATGGCGTGAAAATTAGACCTTTCTACGTTGATTGTCGACTAATTTAGTCCTCTTTTCTGTGTAGTGTTTTTACCCGGAAATAAAATCTTGGTTGATTTTTCGAGAAATTTAGTCACTTTATTGCATTTCAGGTGTGGCAATATCGTTTTTCTTTATCGATCTGAGTACCGATTAGCGGTTATCAGCATTGCAAGTCGGCAGATGCTGAAATGCTGGAGGGAACAGAACTGAACAACTGCTGGTTTTCCACTTCTGGACTGGTAGCATTTCTTTTTTTTTCACCCTTTCTGGCGTATCCTCACGTTACTTTTTCAACAACATCCTGTTTTGCAGCGTCCCATATATTTCAGGCAACCGCCTTCAGCAGTTGCCCTCCTAAATTTTCCAATACTTCTCTGTATTTTTCACAGCATAATGGCCCACCCTAAACAAACTTCTTTTTAGAAAGGACATAGCAGATCTAAACACCCCTCCAAGCCAATTCCTGAATCACTTTGTGTTTGACTCGCTGTAAAATAAGGTGGCATAACGCCTACAAAAATGTTTTTTAGAATGTTTTTTTTTTTGCATAATTCGATAGCCTGATGTCTGTTGAACATCCCTGCATATTTATTTTCACAATTTTCCTCCTCTAACATCAAGAAAATAAATGTTGACTGCAGAGTGCACATGCTTACAAACTTGTAATTTAATCATCTACTGCGCTACTGCAGATGAACAGGAAAAGTTGTACAAAAACTGCAATATTGTACGTACTCAGAGTGATTTTGGGGTACTAGATGCTTTTCTAGCCTGCAACAGCGGCCATTCATCAAAAAAAAATAGTGCTGAAAAAATTGGGATGTGTTGTTGGCAAACTGTGGAAGATGTTCTAAAATAGAACGATAAGCAGCGCATCTCACATAACTCACGAAGGCTAAAAATGAGACTAAAATAAACAGGAAACACATTAGAAAGGTAAAAATGCTTATGATAAATTGAGGGATATGATCTCGATGAATTGGTAAAAGCATAAAAGGGGTATGAGTCTCAGGATAAATTGTAGGTTCCTGGAAGGCACTGATATGGTTGCAAGTACGAGTTTTTTCCTGTATGTTTGCATTCTTCTGACATAGGTTTCTTAACTTTTAGTGCATTTTTACTAAATTTCTGTTTTCTGCAGCATGCTCCAGTACATAATGTACCTTTTCTCACAAACTACTTATCCGATTCTCATTTTTTTCTCTTTTTGCTCAATACACCTGTACGAATAATCTGAAACTCTTAAATTTAATATTATGTAGAGTAAGAAGCTTGAAAAATCGTTAAAAAGCAAAAAAATGTGTTTTTTACGGAAAATTTTGAAAAAATAAAAAATTACATGTATTTTTTAAACATTTTGTTTTTAGATTCAGTTTGTATCCACATACGTTGGCTCTTCAGAAAGTCCAACCAAACATTGATAGAACATTTTAGTCCCGAGAAAAAGTACATATTCTAATCAATGTTTTATTTTTTAACAATTAAAAAAATACAGTTTGCCTTCAAATTTAAAGTTATTAGGCTCATTTTGAAGGTGTATCAAGTATCAACCCACATGCAAATTTTGATAACGATAGTTGAAATAGAACCATAGAAAAAATTCTTAAGTTTTAGCCCTCATGCCACCCTAAACAAACTTATTTTAAAAAAGGACATGGCAGATCTAAACTACCATCCAAGAAATAGCCAATTCCTGAACCACTTTGTGTTTGACTCGCTGTAAAATAAGGGGCACAATCTCTTTGACCTGTACAATAAAGGTGAATGTTTACATGTTTATATATTCCCTGGTACGGGACAACCAATATGGCCATAAGCACGACATCGGAAATGTAGCGTCTACCTAACTTCCCCGTATATGAATGGCACAGCGTTACTTTGTCCGTCATTAAATACGCTCTAACCGGCTCAAAATTCCGACACGCAAGACAGTAGTACAGTTCAGAAAAAATTTTGTTTACTCAATTCCCCCATAACGAGAACCACTCTTAGCAATGGAGCCAAATGCAGCCATCAATGTTTCAGCCACAAGTTTCTGCTCCAATACCACCAAGTTAAGCTTTCTCATAGAAACAACCGTTTTCTCGAAAAAATTGTTAGTTTGAAAGCCAATTCTGTTTACCAAATTTTGATTTCAAACTCGTACTAATTATTTACAAAGACATAGTTTTCTTAATAGGGAAAGAACACAGAAGAAGAAAGATGACTCAAAACAGAATCAAGAGCTTAATCGTAAAAAAATCTTGGATCTTATTCGACGTGGGCCTTTGCTCGCATGGTGTGGTTTAGTCTAATGTGTTTTAATCTACCTTATTTATTCTAATATGTCAGGAAGTATGTAAGCCGACTCGGTCGAAACAAAAGTGATATAAAACAGCTACCAAGCACCATCGTTGTAGCGTTTGACATTGTTTTCTACTGATTTAGGGACTTTCATGGTATAGTAGTAACTTTCTTTTAAGTTGACATTGGCACAAATTGGCTTCAGGATGGAGTTTGTGTGTAATTTTTACATGTCTATGATATTCTCGTAAATGAAAAAGATGGATGGAATTACTAATTGGTCTCGAAATCGTCGTTTAAAAATTCCGAGACCTTCTCCATCTAGTGTTCTTGTCCATAACGAATATCATCTCTGTTGCCCCTTCACTCAACTGACTTAAAATTTCGTTTTCGTCGCGTTTTTAAAAAAGTCTTATTTCGAATTTTGATATAAGAGCGAGCCCTACATTTTAATATGACGTCGCCTACAGAGTATCACATTGGTCCAATTTATAGTATACTGTATTCTGCTAAACCACTTCCCTACCGCTAACAGTTAGACTGCTTTGAGCCAGTTTAGTGGTGTAATCATTGTGAGACTTAATACGGATAAAGACAAAGAGAAACGTTAGCAGGTAGAATCATCTAAAAACTATTTTCATCCGTCCCTACAGTTTCTTTAAATCATTTTCAGGGATCAAGTAATTGTGACTGCTGCCGTAACCCTCAATTGACACGAGGTATTGTTTTCACATCCTCTACTTTTGCTTCTCAGCACCTTATCTAGACACACGCTAGTGTGTCGCGCCAAGTTGGGTAACAAACATCACATCAATTCAATTGTCGAAGTTGAAAACCATTGTAGCGCGACGCCATAGCGTCAGTGTCTTATATCTTGAAGCATAGTTGGGCACATTTCAGGTACTTGGGGAAAAATAATAATGCGGTACAAAAGCTTAAATTGTGTTGAAATCGAGAGCAATGACCCACCTGACAAAAATTAACTCGTGTTTGAATGCCAACTATGCTGCTTTCAATGCAAAATCCGCCCCTCAATAACGTTGAAAATGTGTTACTACCTAGCTCGCTCATCCCCATGTTAAATCCCATAGGGTGATTATTTATCGATTCCCAGCTAACGGGAAGGCTTCCAGCTATGAAATAGGACGAATAGGTGCACTACAATACGAACTGCGTACTTTTTATGGTCTGGAGCCTGGGGGCATAAAAACGATGGCGTAGGAGGGCGCGTAAGTACGAAAATATTGTTATAACCATTGTTAGTATTGTCGGCATCGTCTCTCATTGGACGGCCAAAGTTCGACAATAGGGTGGGTTGAAAAAACCTAAATTGTTCTGATCGAAATGCCCTAGTGCAGAAAAGTTGTGACTGACTACCACTAAGAATTGTGTGAAATCTTTTCCGAATCAGTTCATTTCTTTGGCTCTGGCCAGAGGTTTAAAGTTATGAAAATTCACTAAAAACATGAAATTTTCGAGTTTCTATTGAAAATACCCGAATTGCACTGATCGAAATGCCCTAGTGCGGAAAAGTTGTAGTTGACCACCACTAAGAATTGTGTGAAATCTCGTCCAAATCGGTTAATATCTTTGGCTCTGACCAGCGCCTCAAAATCTTGAAATTTTACCGAAAAACGTGAAATGTCCAAGTTCCATCGAAAATACCAGTATTGTTCACCAATGGTTGGATCGAAAATAAAAATGCCCTAGAGTGGAAACGGTTTTAATAATCATAAACAACAAATATGTAAAGTTTTCAGCCAATCAGTAAATTTATTTGGCTCTGACCAAAGGCCCGAAGTTTTGTAATTTTATGTAAAAAAAAATCAAAATCTGTATGATTGCATATAATGTAGAAAATATGCAAATTATTCGTCAATGATTGGATCAAAAATCGAAATGCCTTAGTACGGAAAAGGTTTCAATAATCATTAACAACAAATATGTGAAGTTTCCTGCCAATCAGTTAATTTATTCGGCTCTGACCAAAGGCCCGAAGTTTCATAATTTAACACAAAAAAACTTGAAATATATTGCAATAATATCTAACTAGATTTTTTGTTCCAGTCCTTCCCAAACGCATCACCGCTGATTCCCTCCTAACGTTCCCTCTCAGCCAGCCTTCCGACTCCTCATTCATCTCTCAGCCAGTCTTTACACTCCTCAGTTTTCTCTCAGTCAGCCTTTGCCAGCCTGCTACGTCAGTAAGTTTTACTGAGTGACGATTGCAATGAAAAAGCCAAAGTTCTCAAGTTCGAAGCCTCCTCTGAGACAAACTTTTGTTTGTCCCATTTTGGGAACCCAAAAGAGCTTTGTGAAAGTCAGCTTCTGACAAATGAAGACAAGATGTATTAAGGTCTTGTTTCAGTGAAAAACGTAAGAACCAAGAACCAAGTTTTTCTAGTATTGCACACTCTGTAGCTGAAAAAAAATAGAAAGCTTGTTTCACAGAGCGTCTATTCCAACAGTTTCTCAGCAGTGTCTACGCGCTGTAAAAATGCTGTAATCAGATTCAAACAAATACTCTGCTTAATACCGCCTTGAGAGGTTTATATTTTGATGGCCGTAAGGACAAGAAAATAACCCTAATAAACGACGGGGGCCATATTTTACCGGAAAACGATTAATGATACACATCGTTCTAGTGAAGGAGCCATCATCACAGTATATTGGACATGTGACTCCAAACTCTAGCACAGTGCTTGATATATCTGACAGCATTTACGAGTATGTGGTCTCGAAGGTTAGTGACTTCAGCAAACTTCAAGTAATTGGTTGCGATGGTACAGCAGTGAATACCGGGCATAAATCTGGTATAATTCGCCGTCTGGAGCTAAAAATTGGCAGTCCATTGCAATAGGTTATTTTCCTTCTCCATTTAAACGAGATGCCTCTCAGACACCTATTCGAACACATAGACGGCCCAACAAGTGGTCCCAAATCATATGCCGGTCCCATAGGTAAACAACTTACGTGATGAGAAGAGTTGTCCGTAGTCAAATATAAATCTGTAGTCGTGGATCTACCTTCTATAACAGAGTCAAACTTGAGCACAGACCAGAGGTATTTGTTGGATATATCAAATGCAATTCAATCAGGCCCCTGCTGAACTGACCTCAGCAAACGTAATCCGGGGCCACTGTTCCATTCATGTTGGTTGACAACTGCCACTAGAATATTGAGGCTATACATAGCAACTGCAAATCCTTGCCCAGGTTTCCAGCAGATTGTGGATTACATCATGAAGGTTTACACTCCTTTATGGTTTGCTATCAAAACTAAACATGCCATCAACGATGGTGCTAAGCACTTATGTGAACTCGTAATGAGATTCAGATTCTTGCCAGCCAACCTTCTAGAAGTTATTAATTCAGTCATTGCCAGAAATGCGTTCTTGGCGTGTTCAGAAAATATGCTCCTGGCCATGTTTACAGATGATGACGCCAACATTAGGCAGCTTGCGATTCGGAGAATAATCAAGGCAAGGGAGACTGAAAGTGTATCTGATGGCAATGTTCGCAGCTTTGTTGTACAACAGCTTAACTTCGAAGCCAAGAAATACATAGACTTAATCAACTGGTTTCAGTGTGAGGTTACACCACCGCCAATTCTGAGCCTGGTGAGCTCAGATGAACTGATGACTATGCACAAAAAATCCAACGGCTGGGATTTCTCCCTATTTCTATGCCATACCCAAGCTGTTGAACGGACAGTGAAACTAGTGACCGAGGCATCCGCTCATGTATGTGGGCGCGACAACAGGGATGGATACACACGATCCACCCTACTGTCAAGAAAAATCATTTCAAACTTTGATAAAAATTCCAACTTCGACATCTACATGTTATGATTGATGTAAGAGAGTTACTGATTGGCTGAAAACTTTACATATTTGTTGTTTATGATTATTAAGACCTTTTCCACTCTAGGGCATTTTTATTTTCGATCCAACCATTGGCGAACAATACTGGTATTTTCGATGGAACTTGGAAATTGCACGTTTTTCGGTAAAATTTCAAGATTTTGAGTAGCTGGTCATAGCCGAAGATATTAACTGATTCGGAAAAGATTTCACACAATTCTTAGTGGTGGTCAGTCACAACTTTTCCGCACTAGGGCATTTCGATCAGAGCAATTTAGGTTTTTTCAACCCACCCTATTCGACAATGAGAATATGTATACTGACGTACGTGCCTTGGCACACACTAGTGTATCACGATAAATCTAATTACGTTGCAAAGAAATTGTATTCACGTCCGATTCACGAAAAATAAACCAAGTGTAAAAACAAAGCAAAATAAACAAAGCCAAAAACTGGTAAGGAGGCCACAAAGTTGAGAGTGGTTGGGCCCTTCAAAGGAGTGATATCACACACCAAAACTAACTAAATACAACAATATACAACAAATTAAAACCAAACCAAAAGCCAATAAAGAGGTGACTAAGTTGTGAATGGTTCGGCCTATAGGCAAAAGGTAGTAGCAAATTGTTGAAAGCCAATTTCTTGTTGACGTGGAACTTTATTACTTACCTGCACGGTAGTGGAGTTGAGTCAATACACAATTTAAAAAAAAGGAGTGATATCATATCAAAAACCAAAACTGGTAAAAGGTGCCGCCAAGTTTCGAATGGTTCGGCCCTTCAAAAAAGTGATATCAACACACCAAAACATTCGCTAACTTAATCGCATCGAATAATACTTAGGACGTTAAATGAAAACTAGAACGTTGCTACTTTCGGCAGCAACGTTCTAGTTTTCATTTAACCTTCGAATTATTAAGCGGTGCGATTAACTTGGCGAATGTTTTGGTGTGTTGATATCACTCCTTTGAAGGGCTGTACCATTCGAAACTTAGGCGGCACCTTTTACCAGTTTTGCTTTTTGATCTGATTTATTTTATGACAGTCCTGACCTTCTCTTTTAACCACTTTTGATAAATCATACAAACAGAAACATCCCTTGATTTCATTCCCGTTTTAATCTTGTAGCATCCCGGTAGTTTGTCAAGGTTCCCTTGACACCAATACGTAAGTTACTACAAAAATGTCTCAATCACATACCTCTACAAGGCTCGTCAAACTGCTCTTTCACGATAGAAATATGGACTTAGTAACCTACGGTCATAGAAATTTTCTCCAAGGGTGTCTTCTAAGCCGTAGCATGATCTAGCCGTTTCAAATCACGAACAAATTATTTTCGGCGTAAATTTTTATGATTTCCCTACGTTACGTCATTAGGTGCCATGAGTGTTACCAACCGGCTAATGTTGGTGTAACAATCCACGAGCCACTGAATAATGTGAACGTCGCTTAACATGCCTTTAGTAGTAAAAACAAGATGCACTAACACTGCATTAGTAATTCGACGTGTTGTATGGTAGAATAAAAAATATCTGTAATTGACGTATGAAGTTGGAACGGCAGACATACCAACAGGACACTACTCAAAAATCTGAATGCGTGGTGTACTGAAGAATATCTACTATATTGCACATTATATTAAAAAAAATTGTCTCGTAACGTTTGCTACTACGATACGGCAAATGAGCCAGAATCTTGTGTGCGACGATGCAATCACTGACCAGATAAGTTTTCTTCGGACGCTGATATTGGTTTTCTTATAAAAAAAAAACTGAAAGCTTCGTTGTTTTACAGTTTCCCGTACCGTTGTTCTTGTTCATCAAACTTTTACATTTTTTAAATCTTCGAACACCATGTTTCATATATTCAGCAGGTAATTTGGTGGGGGGGGGGGGGAGTAGAAGAAATCATATTGCGTTGAGGGTACGTGAGGTTGCCTACTTTAAATTTATTTACACTTTTTAGGTGTATTAACAAAAGTTAAAATGTTACACGAAAATTTTGACAAAGTCCACATTGAGTATAACACTGCACTTTCATGTGGCCAATTTTTGTTAGGCTACTCGATACAAAGTACTTGTTTTACTAGCGTTTTATAATTATTGTTATGGTTATTACTTGTAATTTTAAATCTGTGATTAAAACTAATGTCGAACCAATAAAACTTACGCGAGTCTTCCTGTTACGGATTTTTAAAAAATCTGAAAGTCAGAGGCCATTAGGAATGTCCCGCCCTTCCCTCCCTCTGGCCAGTCCGCTACTGTGAAAACAGGACATCATTCGCTTTGCTCACTCGTTCAATAGGAAACAACACCACAAATACACGTAATAAAATACTGTAATATATCGCACCCGAAAAGCAGCGAGAATGGTGCAGTAATTAACAGCAAAACTCTTATACGAGCATCGCATTCATTGTACCATCCAGATTCAATCATAGAAATTCGGTGTACCATCCAGATCACCTCAAGGGTAAGTGATGACTCACTTTGTGTTGTTCTGCGCCATAGGAGGGGAGCCATCTGGACGTACACGATAGCCTCTAACCGACCGCAATGTTGAAGAGCTAACTTGTCGAAATGCGCAGTTACACGCCACAATTTTTCGTATGATGGGCGTTGAGCGCACACCTTTACGCTGAGGAAGCGCTGACGCCAGCCACTGATTGTGTACTATTTGACGACGATTTTTCGCTCAGAGACCTTTTTAGAGGTTAGCAAACTAAAACCGCCCTAACTAATTAACTACAGCATAATACCTTGTGTACTGGCGCACTGCAAGTCACCAGCCCGCATACTTGAATTTCGTCGGATCAGAATTGAACAAATGTGTCTAGGTTTTTGAGGAGATGTCGCTGACGTAAATCGGGTACCCCCGTTTTTTGGCCACAACCGCATTAATTCGACGTGTGACACGTCGAATTAAAAATATGAAAAAAATTCTTTAGTGTGTATTGAAAAGTTTGTACTTAAAATATTTTGATTTCTCGTTTTTCGTTGCACAAAATTTAGTGTAAGACCCAGTTTTTAAACTCTTTTCGCTCGGTACTGATTACATGGAGGGGCGGACAAACGAGGTACACAAGCTGCCCACAATTTTAATGATCTTATACGAACAGTATTTTACTGCAGCCGCAGCTCATAACTTGTGTAACATATATTTAGAATTTCGATCACCAAAATTGTAAAGTGCATAAATGTTGATAGTTAAAACGGTTTTTATTTTATTCTAGATTGCAACTTTTGACTCTTTGCTTACTTTACTGGCTAGTTCCCACGTAAAAAGTAAAACTCGTGCTCTGTGAAGAAGTCTTTTTGAGAGATTGTAAATTATCTGAACCAATCATCTTATTCATGTTAAAATATATACATTAACATCAGACATTAAAGTCCGATGTTCCTCAAAGTCCGATGTTTTTCTGACGTTTTCTCAGACAAATAGTTTTCATTTTCATCCAGCAATCTAGCAGAACAATGATTTAATTTTTTACAGGTTTCCAGGTATTCATTTTAAGGAAAAAACTGCGTGGTTTTTAGAGTGGTAGGTTCAGATACAAACTTTAGGGTGCATCTCTGTTTAAGTCAGACTGATGTATCAAAGAAAAAATAAACAGTTGCATCCCCTTCCCAATGTTACGGAGCTGATAATTAAATTTGGATGGTAATATTCCTTCTCTAGAGAATCTAAAACGGTTAGAATAAATCTGTCGTGGTAGAATAACAGTTTTATTCCCCTAGACGATGCTAATGTGGCGCTGGACAGACTATATCAAGTCAAGTCAATGTCCCTCAAGGAGTATGGAGACTGTGCCAGGCTTGCTTGCCTAAAAGCAAAATTACGTATTTATTTATTTATTTTCAGGTTACCTCTGAATAAAATGTGCCAGTTTTGTAGGATGAATGTTTGGTTATTTTTCTTGACTATTCGCCAAGCAGCCTTCGTTGCAGTGATTTATACAATGGTAAGTTTTATTTCTTATTAATAGTAATATTTGTAGCAGAGGCTTTGAGATACGGTATTTGATAAAGACATGCCAGCCAGTGATCATAGGAGTTCTTTTAGGAAAGATGATTGTTTTACTGTATTTAAGCCCTTTCGTACTTTATGTAGAATATTTATAAAGTTTATAAAGATATACGTGTGAACACATCTCAGTCAGTAAGTAGGGTGATAATGAATAGGTCAGCTGGTTTACTTAGTGAAGAAAGTCGTGATGCTTTTTCCAATCTAGGCATTGGTCAAATTTTGTTCGATTCATGTCCTAAAAGTTCAAGAACACCCTAATAATTTCTTAACGAGTCAACTAAGAAAATGGTCCTTTTTGGAATTTAAGTTGTTCTAAGGGCACTGTCTAATGGCATGGGGCAACATCAACTCCCCTCCCCAGCTGTAAACCGAAACACAACTAAACAAAAGTCAAAACATTTAACTTACCGATTTTTGAAAGGTGCATTATATTTGTGCCCATGTTCTATTGTGCAATCTAAACGTGCCTTGCTTTCAACTGCATTGTCTAATAGTTTACAGCAGTAAGGATTAATGTGGACCTCTCACTAGTTTAACATTTTGTTAAAACGTTTCAATCCATTATACCAAATGTTTCTTGGGGTCTTTTAATGTTTTGTCCATGGAACACCTAACCCTTACCCCTAAACATAAAAGAAGATTGTTTTGTTTATTAATAAGTAGTGTTATCAAACGAAAATATTCTCAAATATTGCAAAATTATGTTTAGAGCTAAGTTTAATTATGTAAATTAAACTTGGCTCTAAACATCGGTCAAGTTAAGGTTTCGAATATTTTGACATACCATACCATCGTAGGTACTTTGTCCGTTAGTCCTATCATTGCACTACTGTGGTCCACTTCATTTGTTTCAAAAGGAGGCCCTGAGGCCGTGACGTAGGAGGCCCTGCGTCCATTGCACAGAATACAATGAGAAGGTGCTTTTTTGAACGTATGAAGTTTAGGCTTAGGGGAATCTTAGCTGCATAGTTACCAGCAAATATTAATGATAATTTAAAGTCCAGATACGGCAGCACCATCATTGGACGTAATACAGAACAGTGTTTTCACTAATAACAAATACGTGGATTAACAAAGCACGTTGAATAATTTATTCATGAACTAATTTATGTCAGAGAAATAAAAAGAACTGAAACTGCAGTCGGTCGATAAATATGCCAACCCTCGACGTAGCAGTCCACATGTGCTTCGAGGGGTATTTATTTATTTTATATTGCATGCAGTTAGTTAATTGTATTAATTAGGAAGTCACTATGATTAAGCAGCGGCAAAGTTCAGCTGAGCCTTAGGAATTTAATCTCGTCCATGACTGGATAAAGGACCCTGGCAAAAACGTTGTGTTAAAATAAATACTAGGGGAGTGCCTACAATTCAACCAAAGTGAGCCCTGGAGGAAGATTAGGTTTGCAAATTCTATCTCAGGTCTAGGTTAACCTGCAGTTGTGGGCTTGTCAAGGAAGCTAATCCTTGGTGTTTTAACAGTGGCATTCATGTGCACCATAGCTACCATACTATCAAGTAGATTATAATAATATTCAAGCCTGATTGGAAGCAGCCCTAATTTACAAGGCCTAACGTCTAAATTCCTTTAAAATATTCTTAAAGACTAAACCACGGGTTCACCATCAAAGGAATCCAGACGAGAGAGAGAGAGAGAGACACATTTACCCAGGTGAAGTTCTGATTCGTAAATTGATTTATGAAATCTATGATATCTATATATGTACAGTGTTCTGATGCACAGGAGCAATTCACACGTTCATGTAGGTTAACCTATTGCCTATTGTCTAGCAATTATTTTGCTACGAATATCATAAAAACTAATACGCTGGACATTGTTAATTTAAAATAAAAAGTAAAAGTCTAAATATAATATAATGATAAGTTAACAGATTTTACAATGGCGACTGAAACTGCACGCAATAATAAGAAATTCCATTCAAGGTTCACAACATATTCCCAAACATGAGAAAACGACTGTGCTCATGCCAATCTTGCTACTTTAAATTCCAAATGAATTTAATGTTAATTTGAACATAATGAATCTATAGTTATGCTTGAGTTCCAGGACATGAAATTTGAATCTCTTCTCCTTGAATGCGGGAGTCAGATTCTATATTTCATGCTATACGACTATGAATTTGTTAAATAATTTAAATGCTTGGTGTTTCTGCCTGCCCAAGACTTTACCCCTGACTGTAAACGACATGCACGGAAGTTACGTATAACCTACCCATTCTAATTTTGACTGGTAGAAACGCGTTTTGGATACATAGCCTTCAACTTTACAAATCCAGTGCGTGAATCTCTGCTTCAGCCGCTGGCCGGCCTGTAGTGGAGATGGGAAGTTTGCCTGTCAAGTCCTGCCAACACGTCGTACTTGAACAGGTCTGAAGAATTTTTGGAGGTGTTAAATTGATGAAAATGAGTTTGCTGCTTTCAAACTAACTAGATGACTGTTAACAGCTAATCTAATCGCCCTCCATTAGCTATCCACTCTAGCCGTCTTATATTGACTACGTTTGATCTGCTCGTCCTTTTAAACTGCGATGACAATACTCTTTATCCAGCATACGTATTTTTAGGAACATTCAGTTTTATGTGCCAATTGCAAATGCAGTAGATATTTACAGCTACATTTTCCCCTGACTCCATCGTTAAACGTTCCCTGTAAGTCTAAAACCGATTAAGATAAACCTTTGTAGGGCAGACAGTGATGCTGGGGAAGACATCAGATGAAGCTTTTGTAGAACGTCTAATTAAAGTAGATAGTGTTCTACATTCCACAGAAATTGTAAGCAAATCTATCACAGCTTCATCTACAGTTAAAATAGTTAGCAATTCTTCAAACTTCAGCAACACTGAATATAGTGACTTTCTCAAGTGTCTTTTTTTTACTGAACCTGCTCGCGGAAACCTCACCATCAACAGCTAGAGATGCAATAAATCACCATTCAATTTCTACTGTAGCTATACGATTCTGTTGAATGACTTCTTGCTTTTGCAATGGATCTATCTGTTTTGAACCTGTTCCTTTTTTTTCTCGATGGTTCTATTATTTCTGAATCTTTTAGCAGCATAATTTTGGTAGAAAGTTTGCGCTCTATCTAACGCTAATTTTCAGCGTGATTACCAGCGTGAGTACCTACCAGTTTTTGAACATTCCAGCATCTCGTGTTTAGTACTTGAACCATCGTGTAGGGAAGACGTTTGACAGCTGAAACGTTCTTGCTAGAACTGTCTCTTTCTGAATGCCTCTTTCTGAATACTTCTTTTTTTCGGCTGCGTGTTTCCTGTTCTGTTTTTACAAACACAGTGAGAAGGTCCTTATTTTCAAATTAACGAGTCTAATTACTAAGACTGCCAGTGCCAACCACTTTTGCTCGACAACCAGTGGCCTCTTCACTGGAAGAATTCGTATCATTTTTAAGTTTCCACAAAATAGATCAGCTAATGATTGGTGCATTTTACTTGGCTAAACGACATCGCTTGAAAATATTTAAAAACTAATCGTCTTAAAAGAGCTCAGTACATCTCTATGGGTAATTCAGCTTGGATTCGCGCAAGTCCTATAAAATCTGGAAATGTCCTGGAGAGTAATAATGAAATTCCGTGCCTGGTAAAGTACTCCAAAATATGAAAAATGATTTATGTATCATCAGCACGGTGATGAACGGAAAGTAGACAACGTGACTAAAGAACACTGAACAAATTTAGCAAAGAAAGTAGTAGAGTGTGTAGCCATACGTTACTTTTCCTTTATTAGGGCTTGAAAAGTTGTGAAATTTGGGCTGTGGCTTTAATGATATTTACGCTATATATTGGTTGGATATAGCAGTAAGGTTTCATGTTGACTGAACGGTACAGCCACACTGCAGTATCGGAGAACTTACAGGAAAGTTTATTTGTGTTACTTGACTATTTTCACTCCGGATCAGCCAAACTTTACCTTAAGCATCAAACGAGATCGTTTTTGTTTTCTAATTCGTGCTACTTTGGTGTACCATACAGTTTACGTTAGCTTGTTTTAATGTGTTGTATCTTTATCAATATAACGTTCAAATAAACCAGTATTTGAAACAAACCCTTTACTATTCAGTCTACGTCTTGCAGCTAGCGTTTGCTGATTGACATTATTGCATAATAACAATGTTTAAAACAATGTAAAACAATGAGTCAGGTCGTGTAGAGCTCTCTAACCCCCTGAACCATTTGACCAATTAGAAAATGCCTTATAGAAAGGGCACATCTACAGAGCAATACCTGTAAAATGTGCTAAGAAACACCATTATAGAACAAATAGTTTGATCTGAGTGCTTAGCAGAAACGTGTCGTTCCAAGAACAAGTCCAACACGCGAAAAATGAAAATAACGATTCCAGCTCAACTTCAGATCTCCGATATGCCAAATTGAAATTAATAAAAGTTGGAACACATGTTCACCAAGTGCAACAAAGCTTATATACCACATGTGAGCGGAAAATATTGAAAGACAGCAAAACATTAATCGTCAATATTTTCGCTTTAACATGGGAGGTCGAGGTCAAACCTTATGGTCTCGAATTCATTGATCTCCCCCTGTTTGATCACAGCAGTATGCACGCAATTCGTAGTTATGCCATAAAGCTGGCTCTTCCACTTGTTAAAATTGAATGTTGACGTGCTTACTTCTATGTAAGGGTGGTCCCAGCCTGAAACTCCCTCATAGAATGGACTATTTGTAACAAAAACGACGAAATTTTTTGAAGAGCACTAAGTTTGTTATCGCTAACACAGTTTTTGAAAAGACCAGATTATGTTTCCGTGTAAACCTGCGTGCAAGTTCTCTTGACGAGCCATTCGCTTATTTTAATTGTTGCTGTACTTCGCATAATTTTTAGCTGGGATTGAAGTTAGCGGGTTACTCCGTTCCAATTGCCTTACCACTACATGAGTGGTTAAATTTTTGTTATTACTATATATTAAGTGCTGGATTCCAACAAATTAATTTAATAGGAATATTTGCAGACTTAACGTAAGTGTTCTTGTGCAATTAACATGTGCGCTTTTGTTTCGCCATAGCCTATTGGCTCACAACTATTTTGAGACGAATGACTCCTATGCCACAGGTGGCCAAATTTAACATTAAAATTAAAAGCTCAGATACAATATCATAAATTTGTCGTATACATCAATTTACTATAACACACAGTTACAATGGTGACTACAAAATTCAATCTGCAGCAAATATGGACACAGTCTGTGTCGGCCAGGATAGTGTGAACGACTTCTAGGCTCCTTCAGCAGCTTTGTGATCAATTCTATCTTCACTAATTAAGACTTATCGAATATGAAATTTTAAAATGCACGTATTCTATTCATGAAAAATGGTTTGCGATTTTTTATTAAAACTGTTACGTTGTCTTTATTATTTTGTCCTACAAAGAATTGGTAGTAATAGTAATCACAGTAGTAGTAGCAGTAATAGACGATGGTGATGATGATCATTGTTGCTGGCTCAGTGTGTTTTTGACAAGAAGATAATTTGATGTTAGGTCTGATGAACGCGTGTAACTGAAGCAGCAAAATATGCCCTTTTATCTGACGCGTGCTGGCTGTTTTCAGAATAAAATTACCGCACATTTTATTCACAGCTGCATGCTTGAGAGACGAATACTCAGGAAATACGAGTCTGCTTCACTTTAAATTTATTTATCTTCTCCATAGTGAAATTCATGAACCGAATGAATCAACTGGTTTTCGTTAATGTATCCAAACTAGCAGCCAAGATAACAAAGAGTACTGAACAAATAAGTTTTGATCTAATCAGGTCTGACAATGAATTTGGCAGAGAGCACTTAAAAAAGAGATTGTAAAGCAATTTTCTTTCTTCATCTTGTACCTAAAACACAGAACAAAAAACTAAATAAAGAAGACTCATAAACTCGTACGACTGGTGTATTGACCATATATGAAACAGGCGACGCTTGTACTTTTAAGTGTTATGGTATGTTCAAGGTTAACGTCTGAATAATTTCTCTTAATAATTATTAATGTGTGAATTTAGGAATCAAGATCTTCGAACCCCTTGTTCAATTTTATTGATTTACGAACCTCAATGACCAAATAGAATATGGAATGTGTGTTGACGTATATATATGATTGAAGCCCTCTTTACAGCCAAACTAGAACTATTAATTTTTCCGTTCCTATTCAGTATACTTCGACCAAACTAGGCCATATAATAGATAGGTATAGAAGGTACATTTATACCAACTTTTACGCATTTCCGTGCAAGAGCCGTGTACGGAGCCACACGGAAATTTGAAAACTGTTCACTTCATGGTGGTGGTGGTGGTGTTCTTGTGTGACACGGTTTCAGAAAAAACTACTGCAGCTACCTGAAATATGAAACATGGTCTAAGCCAGAAATTTTCCTGGGCTTTATCTTCACAGAGACCACTTTTTTGATTGGTCGAGCCATTCCAGAGTTACGGGTCCCTGAACGATCATTTTGATTGTTTAACATTGTTTTAACCATTGTAATTAGGGATCAATGCCATTCAGCAAACTCCAGATCCATTCTTCGTGCACGTGTTACGTCTTTACTAAAAAGTCGATTGTTGAAGGCCGATTGTTGAGCAATGTTGTGCGAAGTGTATTTCGGTTATATTTTGTTTGCAGTTTATATGTATGTATTTAGTTCTGCAGAGTATACGGCTACGGGCCAAGGCTCTTACTAAATGAGTAAGAAAGAATATTGATTTGTAACATTTGTACGTAAGAGCGTTCGGTTTCGGACCAGGGCTCCTGGGAAATAAATGAAATGAAATGAAATGAAAGAATATGTATATGTATCGTAGTTTGTAAGGGTGGAGAGCGTGGGGCTGCGGGCCAAGGCTCTGAATAAAACATTGTGAAAGAATCCGTGTTTCAGCTAAACGATATAGATTTAAACCAAACTAAGCTACGTCGTTCGGCCTCGAAATTGGCAGCTAGAAACGATAGAATGGATTATTTTTTTTCGCAGATGGAGGCTTTCAGAGCTGAGTTGAATTGTTTCAAAGTGGCTAGCAACAATCGACTGCATGCATAAAACTTTGTAGCGCGACGCTATAGCTATAAAAAAGGCACACGGATTACAAACAAAAACGTCAAGTGTGCCGTAAAAAAGGAGGATATATGATTGAATTTTCACTTGTTAAAATGAACACGGATAAAAATTGCTACGTCATTGCTACGTATGATTGAATTTTCACTTGTTAAAATGAACCAAAACACGAATAAAAATTGATGATTTTTAATTGAAACAATTAAATGTACAAATGAGAAAATTCCATCTGTTAGGTGCTGTTGCACTTTACCAATCATAAAAACGTAAAGCACAACAGCACCTAATGAATTGCCATTTTCTCAATTGTACATTTAATTATTTCAATTAAACATCATCAATTTTTATCCGTGTTCATTTTAACAAGTAAAATTTCAATCGTATATCTCCCTTTTTACGGCACACTTGACGTTTTTGTTTGCAATTTGAAATTAATTGACTAGTGGGTTCAAAAGATATGGAGATAGTAAGACCAACCCCAATACCCGGTGAGAAACTCCTTTACTCTGTTACACAGCGTATGCCCGTCCAAAACTACATAAGGATTCCACCCACCTTTTTTCTCAGTTTGTATTCCTGACGTTCGTTGAAAACATCTTTCTACCGATTAATATAACTTAAGATGTTAAATAAAAAAAGAAAAAATTCAAGTTTTAATTTAACATCTGAACTTTTATTCATTGTGAATACATTGGTAAACGATATCATGAGTTTAATACTAGACGGTAGGAATGTGCACCATGTTTTTTGTCTCTGTAATGTGTGGTGCAGTGGCAACCCGGACCACTGCACTGTGACTGAGGTTGGCGCTAATGACCAAGTTGTCGACGCGCCAATAAGCCTCAATCCCCCCCCCATGTTTTTTTGTTATAGACAAATACGTGTTTTCAACATTTTTTTAATTTAACAGTCGTTGACTGTTAAAATAAGGAAAATAATTAAATATATATAAGACTTTTCATTGGGCAGTCATTCAGAAATATGTATATATTTTTTTGACTTCCTAATGTTAGTCTAAACTCTCTTTCTCACTCTCTTTCTAGCTCCCTCTCTCTCTTCTATACATCTACCTTTCTCCCTCTCTCTCTCCCTCCCTCTCTTTCACTGTCTCGCTCTGGCTCTTTTTCTCTGTCCAGGAATGGAATTTATCTAGTCGCAGTTGTCACCGGGAAGAGGTGTTGTTAGCACATTTGCGTATTGGCAGATGTGCTAACAACACCTCATCCCGGTGACAACCCTACTGAACGCTTCCTTTTGAGGTGGATTAGGCCTCCTGAATGTTATTGATGTCGACGGCCACTTACGGTCCGTCACTTGCTTGTTGACTGTCACCATCTTAATAGTGTCCATCAAAGTTTCCATCTTCCGTTAGACATAGAGTGTCAATTGGGCAATAAGTCTCTCCTCCTGTCCAATTGAATTACCTCAGTGAATACTGTGTTTTTCTGAAGTTCTACTGAAATGGTTTCCTGAAAGATGAACCCTCATCTTACAGATCTGTAGGACGTACAGATGTATAAAATCTAGATTTGAGATTTGTTTAACATCTCCGTACTATCTGGCGCAGTAGCAAACGAGACCACTGCACTGTGACAGAAGTTGGCCCTAACGACGTAGCAGTTCACGTGCCAACAAGACTCAATCCCCTCTATATCGCTCTCTCTCTTCATCTGTCTGTCTCTCTTCGTCTTCGTTGTTTTCTCTCTCTCTCCTATATTTTTCCTTCACTTGCCCTCTCTCTATCCCTCTCTCTCCTTCCCTCCCATCCTCAGCATGATGAGAATCTGTATCCCTAAGCTATGAATTATGTACAGTCAGAGGCATCTCCAATGCCACATTCGCTGCCCGATGTTTCCCTGCTTGGCCAAGCTTCCCAGCTCGCCAGGTTGTTCTATGTTAACGAAGTAGGAGGGGAGATCTGCAGTGCGGAGTTTTGAGTGTTGGTACATACTTACGTTTATTGTTGCCCGGGCCCAGCGCAAAGTTTTAAACTGAAGTCTCTTTCCCCAGGCCCATAAACTCATTATTGAGGTGCCCTGAAAAGATCTTAATAATCTAAAAAAAATTTGAAACTAGTAATAAAATGGAGGCTTTCCTTTTTTTAACCATCACTGAGTAGGAGAGAGACCCCTTGCCAGGTGAGGCCCGGGATAATTTTTTTCCTTTGCCCCCCCCCCCCCTATAACCAATGGTGTAGAGATAAACGAAATAATGTTGGAGGTATGGATTACAGGGTGCTTAGTTCAGTTTTACGGACCGTTGCTATCCCTGAGTAACAGTTTTGCTACAGGAAGTCAAATCTAGTTCGATTGAGAATAAATGGAGAACTGTGAGTAGTTGGTTTAATCGTAGAGGCAGTGGCAATTCTGAAAACATAAATAAATAAGAAAACCTGATGAGCCTGCTCCTGTCAACGGTGGCGACGCTACGTGGGGAGGGGGGCAAGGGTGGGCACTGCCTCGTGCCATGACTTCTACTGTTGCCGCTTTTCGTAGGGAACTCAACACCGTTGATTTGAGGAGACATATGCATCACCCAGAGTTCTTCTTTTTACCACATGCTTAGTCGGCCACTCTGACTATGCTTTCATTGGTTGTTGTGACAGGTAATATTGTGTTGCTTGACTTACTTTTTATCTACTGGTTTAATTATTTGAGGGTTGATGTTAGTGGGGCATTAATGCACCATTTCTTCCTCTCTCCACCTTTCTCTGGTGGTAAAACTTTTCTTATTATTGTTATTGTTCTGTTGCTCAAAACTTACAAGTAAAAACTACAAAACCAAGTTGTTTTTATTAATACAGTTGTTTGTATTAACAAAACTCTAATATGTCAGAATCGAATATTAAACTTTAATACCCAGATGACTAAAAGAAAGTTGGTAGTTAGGCATAGTGTTGGACGGGGGGAGCGGGTGGTCTATGGCAATCATATCGTTTCTGGTTTACTCAGTATACTACTAACACAGTAGCCCATCCAAGTCGAAGTGGTTCCAAACCTTGCCCCCCTAGCCAGTTTATTCGGGCGTCACTGCTGCCTTCAAGAATAGGTGTAAGTACTGATATTGTCTGTGCCTGCAGGATGAAATCATTGCTTACTACAACTCTGGTGGCTGGCTGTGCGCATGTATCAAGTAATTGCCTCCCCCCACCTGTGTTGCGGCGCCACTGTTGACAGGAACAGGCTCATGCGGTTTATTTATTTATTTATTCGTGTTTTCATAATCGCTGCAGGATCTACGATTATACGAACTCGTCACAGTTTTCCATTTGTTCTCAATGGAAATAGATTTGACTTCATGTAGCAAAACTGTCACTCAGGGAAAGCAACTGTCAGTAAGACTGAACTAAGGACCATGTAAGCTTATTACTTTGTGACTAGCGGAATGGGGGATGACATCCGTCAGCTGCATATTCAACGCTCTATGCAAAAGTTAGAAATCTAAAAGTCTTTTAGGGATTATAGTTTGGTAGCTGCTGTGCCATCCTTTTCGTTTGCTGACCATAGCACAACTCTGAATTGTTTGGCACTGACGACTGGAAGTAAGGGTGGGGGGAAGCAAAGGGTGCAAGTGTATCGAACCCACAGAAACAGGTTTTACTATATGCAGCAAAACTGTTACTTAGGAGGGAAAACCAACAATCAGTAAAATGGAACCAAAGTGCACCTGTAAGAAACACCTGTAGACCTACTTTCCAACTTAAATTCGTATGGGACTGGGGAAAGAGAAGTCGGTTTGAAACTTTGCGCTGGGCCCGGGGAACAACAAACGTAAATATACAGGGTCGGGCAGAAAGGACGGAACACCCTTGGCAATCAAAGATGGTTAATGTTAGGATAATGAAACTTTGCATGGTATGTAGGCGAACGGAGGGCCAACTAACCATGAATCGATCACTGACCTTGACGCATATTTTCAAGGTCATTGTGATGCTAACTTTTTACTATGCTTCGTGGAACTCCAGTTTAAATTAGAAACTTGTAGACATTGGCAAGACATGGCCATTGCAAAAAAACAGAACGAAATTCGGTACGCTAGTTTAGGAGTTACGAAAATTGCAAGCATCATTTTGTTGTGCTGACCGAGTGGCTTTCCTGCCAAACAGTGAGTGTAAAATTAAGTCCAGTGGTCCTCAACGTACATGAAGCATGCTTGGAAACAAACAGCAACTGACACATTGATGAGTCGACACTAGCTCAACACAACCTGCTACATTACACGTATAAACGGAATGGTGCTGCAAACTACAGCATCTTATGCAATTTGTCATTGTTTAGTCACCGTGGTCATCTAGAAATGAAACTAATGTTGTTCTTCCCTCAGGTTAACATTTCTGATTTTGTTTCAGAGCTGATCACGGTTAATGAATTATGCCAATTTGGGTATGCTGCCAATACCATTACCTACCAATACAATGCATGGTGTACGAAAGAGTCTGACAGAACTGTTTGGCAGGAAAGCCTCTCGGCCAGCACAACAGAATGTTTCTTGTAATGCTCGTAACTCCTAAACTAACGAACCGAATTTCGTTCTGTTTTTTGCATTGGCCATGCCTTGACACTGTCTACAAGTTTCTAATTTACACTGGGGTTCTACGAAGCATAGTTAAAAAGTTAGCATCACGATGACCTTGAAAATATGCGTCAAGTTCAGTGATCGATTCATGGTTATTTGGCTCCCCGTTCGCCTACATACCATGCAAAGTTTCATTATCCTAATATTAACCATCTTTGATTGCCAAGGGTGTTCCGTCCTTTCTGCCCCACCCTGTATACCAACACTCAACACTCCGCACTGTAGATATCCCCTCCTACTTCGTTAACATAGAACAACCTGGCGAGCTGGGAAACTTGGCCAAGCAGGGAAGCATCGGGCAGCGAATGTGACATTGGAAATGCCTCTGAATGTATATACGACTTTGTGTTTCTCTGACCAACGTTTGGGTAAAATACTATTATTGTAAAGTGAAGGTCATTGTTTTAATGTTTGTCATAGGAATGAGTTAGATGAGGATTATTGAGGATGAGGATGAGGAATGAGGATTATTAATTTAGCATAATAATTTTTTAATGCTATTACGCTATCTTCACCTTTCCATTACAGATATGTGCCTTATCTGATTTACCTTTCGCCATAATATTAGTGATTGACAAGTTCAGTGAACGTATTGAACAAGATTATCAAAAACAAGAACAAGACAAAGAATTATCGCAATCCTTTAATGAGTTTGGTAAGTTGAGACATAGTAGCCGATAGCATTCACTCGTGGACTGTTAGAACTCAGTCCAGCAATTTAAACGTGAGACCAATATCACAAACTGTATACACGGGGGATGGCAAATTTAAACCACTATCCAAATACCTTGAAAAGGATTGCTAGCATATACTAACGTGAAGCTGGGAGCATAATGTCATTATCTTGTTCTGTTACATCACTTTTTTTCAAGTCTTACATCCTTATTTGATATGCTTGTATTTTTTGTTGTTGCTATTGTGTGCGTGGCATATCTTGATTCCTGCAAGTATTTTATGAGCGGCTACGTCCTCCTGGAGAGGGCGGCTTTAATCGACGACCGCCATCGTTTTTGTAACCATCTTCGTATCAGCAAGGCACTCTGCTACTAAAAACGTACAATCGATTTTCTGTGTTCCTTCTGCAGCGAACTCAAGATAGGCCGCGGACACTATAATATATTAGCATGACAACATAAAGTTGCAGCAAACATGCAAAAGCATTACTGGGTCGAATAACCCTCAGACATTTCAACATCCAATACTGCTCATTTCTTAACAATCTCTACACGACTTGACTGCTGAATCTTTTAACTGAGTAATAAATTGGTGTATGGAAAACTAAATTGGTTTAATTAGAACCGAATCATTTAATCGCCGTTGAATTACCTTAATGAATACTGTGTGTTTCTGAATTTCTACTGAAATGGTTTGCTGAAAGCTGAAACCTCACCCTACTGACTTGGAGAAATGAATTCTAACTGAATTGATTGAGTGCAGAATTGTCTAAAGGTGAACAAAGACGATAAAAGGTTCAGTGAGCCTAAGTTTTGGAATTTTGTAAAAGTATTATAGAATTGTCGGTGGTCCTTCGGCACTTCCGCGAAATTCGTGTAATGACTTTCTATGCAATTTTATATTGAATTTTCATGGAATTGGTGCATTAGATTGTCCTCTGAATGCTGATTTGGTCTTAGTCAGATTAATAATTACTGTGAACACGCATTGTGTCTCATTTTTTTGTAGCTCATGTTGTCATGTCTATGAAGATGGTCATGAATTCCTTCTTAATGGTTGCCAAGGTCGTTGCTGCTATTTGTCTGGGAATTGCTGTCTATAGGGTAAGACTTAAAAAGGAGTATTCACGAATATTTTGCATATCATTTCCAATGCCCTACTTTGCTTCCATGACAACAGAAAACCTTGAAAAACTTCATCAAACTATTAATTCGTTAAAGAGGTTATCCAATATCCAATCATCGATCTTTTAAATAAATTTTTTAAAGTTCTACGTCTCCTGAAGCAAACTGCTTGTATAGTGAACCGGTTAAACTTTACTAGGGGGACTAGTTCAGAATTTGCTTAAATTGATCCCATAGCCAACAATAGAGGCTGGTAGTCACTAACACTACTCGCGCTGACGGATAATTCCAGCGAATTTACTTGAGTCGATTTTCCAGTCATTAGCCAGATCAGTTTCTCCAGACATCTAGGCTGTGCTGTGCTACCGGTCGGCATGATGACCACAGTCATGATATCATCTTATGTGATCTCATGGAAGTATTTTGCTGTAAAGACTGAATAACTGTGAAAACTGTCTCGATCTCGAGCAGCCAGGATTCTACAGTCCCATTTTCCCTCTATCCCAAGAAAACCGGTGATTTCAGACTGATCTTCAATCTCCGCCCTCTAAACTTGATGCATCTGTCTGGCACCTCTTTCGATTTATGTACGACGGCATAATCTACGAATTCACCTGTCTTCCGTTCGGCCTAAATGCAGCGCCACGCGTGTTCACCACCATCATCAAGCCGATCTTAGGTGCCCTTCACAGATAGCAAATACGAGCCAATGTCTACCTTGACAACTGGGTCATTCCTCATCAAGACAAGGACACTCTTGCTTTCCATCGGGACTTCGCCATCAGCTTTCTTCCGGAACTAGGATTCGGCATCAACAGCCCAATTTCTCGTCTGATCCCATCTCAATTGTTCGTCTTTCTCAACATCTTTTTCAACCTCAAGCTTCTTCCCTGTGGCCAGTGGATGACTGGGCCCTCCTATCATTTTTACATAACGAATGGCTACACCGCCATTCTCTTCGAATTTCCAAGCCTTGGATCATCGCTCCATCTTTCCCACTCGACAGCCTGTTCTGGTGGTTGGACATCACCACTCTTACCCAAACGGTCCCACTACACGAGCCAACACCAGACCTTCATCTACTGACCGATGCATCGCTTCAGGGCTGGGTAGCCCACATCGGTGCCACGAAGCCTCCGGCGCCTGGCACCCAGTGGGCCTAGCACACATCAACATCCTGGAACTATGGGTTTTTCTCCACGGCCTTCAACATTTTTGACACCTGATCGCCAGCAAGGATGTTCAAGTCCACATCGACAATACCACTGCTGTGGCTTACATTCAGAAAGGGGGGATGGACTCATGTTCACTCAACCACATCACATCTGACATCTTCTGTCTCTGCATATCGATGGGAAAGACCATCCTTCCCCTCCACATTCCGGCCAGCAGGAACGTCCTACAGGTCCCTTCTGATAGAGTAATGGTCCCCCAAAACATGCATCTGCGAATCTCTGATCAGCATTAGGCCGCTCAATGCTCGACCTCTTTGCCACAAGTCACAATGCCAAACTTTACCAATTCGTCAGCCCAGTCTCCGACAATCAGGCATGGTCTGTGGATGCCTTCACTCTGTACTGGGACCAACTCTTCAGGTACCTCTGCGCACCTTTAGTACTACTTTCCACAGGTTCTCTGCAAGATTGCTCAGTCCCTCGGCCTATTTCTTCTGATAGCCCAAAACTGGCCTACAGAAACTTGGTTGTCCCTAATACTAGATCTCCTAGTCGGTCGACCACGGTGTCTACCAATCATTCCAGACCTACTCTCACAGCAACACGAGACCAAGTTCCACCAATGCCCGTTGTCACTGCGACAACATGGGTGGCTACTATTGTTCGACGACTCGGGGCAGCAGAAATGTATACGGAACAAGCCTCCCGTGTTGCTGCCAAAGCTGTCCGATCATCTACTAACAAGCTCTATGACAGCTACAGGCACAAGTTGTTTCGTTGGTGTCTCCCACGGGAGGTAATCCAATCCGTCCAGCTCTACACAATTTACCTAACCTTCCTTAACGTTATTTTCACTGAGGGACTAAAAGGTTCAACAATATTTGTCTACAGCTCAGGCCTAAATCCGTTTTCAGGGCCGCAGGCAGCTTGGATCTCTTAAACAACTACCGAATCTCTGCCCTCGTCAAGTCCTTTGAACGGCCCATCACACGTTGCCTGTTCCCTTCTTCTTTACGATTTGACGCACCCATCCGTGAGGACATGGCGCCAACGTTGCCTGTTCACAGACTAGGACCTCTCCATAGTTCGCATATCCCCTATTGCTGCTCTTTATGAGCCATTCACCACATGTTCTCTAATCCACCTTACTCGTAAAACTGTTTTCTTGATTGCCTTGGAAGTTTGTCTTCATTGCAGCGAATGACAAGCCCTGCCAGCCTCAGCCTCTGAATGTTTCTTCCTAGCCGACTACAAAGGAGTCACATTGACTCCTCTGCCTCCTTCCGGGCCAAAACCCAGAAGCCACATGAACGATCACATCTCTTCATCATTCCTGCACTCTCAAACATCCATGGAGATGAGCCAGAACGAGCACTATGCCCAGTACGGGCCCTCCTTTTCTATCTGCAGAAAACTAAGACACTCAGCTAGGACAATCTCGACCCTTCACTCCTTTTACTCCTGCACAAGAGAAACTACCACAAGAATGATAGTAAGCTGGATGAAGATGCCCACAACGCCCACAATGCCCACAACGCTACAACATTAGCTGCAACGATCACAAAATTTGATTAACTGCCCATGCGTCATGGGACTTCCACAGTAATGTTCTCATAACCGATATTCTGGAAGCAGCTTCATGGAGGCATCGTACTGTATTTACGCCTCAAAACCTTCAAAACATGACAGCACAGGCCGAATGACTTTACCGCCTCAGACCATTCGTAGCTGCCAGGCGGATACTTTAAACCGCATCAGCCCTCAACCACCTCTAAATTCTTACACAGCAATAGCGAAGTTTTTAGTTTTTAGGGGAGCCAGCTCACAAACCCCCCGGGGGGGGGGGGGGAGTCTGAAGAATACTAAACCATGAAAGGTAATATATATTTATCTCGGCATATAAAAACATAAATTTACCAGGTCCACCTGGTTGAGATTGGTTTTTATTGACTGACCGAAAATTTACATTACCGTTACTACACCCTTCCTCCTTTCTATGTCACCACCTGCGCACTATAGGGGAAACAAAAGATGAAGCTACGGGGGCGGATGGCGCTTTATATAAGCTGCAGGATGCGCAGAACGATGCGCGTTTGGTTGCGACGCTGGCAAGTTCCAGAACTTCTCTAGATCAATCAGCTAAGAGAAGGAGAATGCTAAAACAAGAAGGGTAGTGTATATTTCAGGCTGGCAATAAAAAACAATTTCAACCAGGTGGCCCTGGTAAATTGTTGTTTCACTTGATATCAACTATTTTCATATACGTTCAAAACTTGAAGGAAATCGGACGATAATAAGCATAATTTCATAATGGCCACCCAATTTCAAGGTGTTGGACATTAGAGATTACTAGTGACGATGGCACATTCACTGTTTCAGTTGGTATCAGATACTTCTTCTGATTTCTGTATTTGAAAGACATCGGATGATGATAAGCATAATTTCAAAATGGCCAGCAAGGTTCAAGCTGGTGGCCATTAGCGATTACAAATGATGATGGCACATTCACTGTTTCACTTGGTATCAGCTATTTTGTCTCTGTTTTAAATTCGGCATATAAAAACATCAATTTACCAAGGCCACCTGCTTGAGAAATTGGTGTTTATTGACTGACTTTAAATATAGATTTCCTTTTCCTCACCCTGGCTCCCCTCTATGTCGCCACCTGGGCACTACAGCGGGAACAAAAGATGAAGCCACGGGGGCAGATGGCGCTTTATATAGGTTACAGGATGCACACAACGATACGCATTGGGTTGCAACGCTGGCAAGGCTCCTGAACTTTAATCTCTAGATCAATCAGTTGAGAGAAGGGGAATGCTAAAACAAGAAAGATAATGAATTTTTTCGGGCAGGCAATAAAAACCAATTTCAACCAGGTGGCCCTAGTAAATTAATGTATTTCACTTGGTATCAACTATTTCGTTTCCTTTCTAAAGTTGAAGGATAATTTCATAATTTCATAATGGCATAATGCAAAATGGCATAAGCATAATTTCATAATGGCCGCCCAATTAAAAGGTGTTGGCCATTAGAGATTACTAGTGACGATGGCACATTCACTGTTTCACTTGGCATCAAATACTTCTTCTGATTTCTAAATTTGAAGGCCATCGGATGATAGGCCACCCAATTTCAGATGGTGCTCATTAGAGATGACTAGCAACAATGAACATTCACCTTTTCACTTGGTATCAACTTTTTTACCTCTGTTCTGAATTTGAAGGAAATTGGATGATAATAAGCATAATTTAAAAATGGTCACCCAATTTCATGGTGGTGGCCATTAGCGATTACTAATGACTATGGCATATTCACAGTTTCACTTGGTATCATCTATTTCGTCTCCGTTTTAAATTCCTATCTACACCTAATAGTGGGAGTAATAATACATGATATGGCGTAGGTTTCGTATCATTGTTAGAGGCTTTCATTCTAGCATGGACAAACTCGTTATCGCCTACTGTACAATGATAATAACCAACTGGGTAACCTCAAACCCCACTTTAAAGGCCTTGTAGCATAAATGTATCCCTAGGATGTAGAACACAGCAGGTCAGCAGTTAATGATTCTACTAGACCTATACAATTTTATGGTGTTCTGACCCAATCCAACCAATTCCGTATATAAAACGTAACTGCCCAACCAACCCACCCACGGTTAACTAACTCGGTATTAATAAGTTAAAATTTAAATTAATTCCTAATCACAGCCTTAAAAAGGCTGAAGAACGCATGGCAAAGTATACAAGAAGCTCAAAAAGCTCAAGAAGCTCAAGTTGACAAGAACTCACAACCGGAAACAATCTGAGGCAAATACGATAACCATTAAAACATGATTTTGTACAAAAAACACACGTGGGCAAAGTAATGGCAAACTTTCTGCCATTTAAAATATTGATTTAGAAGAGAAAATAGCCTCCACCAGTTTTCTTGTCACATTCATTACCGTTCATTTTTAACTGACACTCCTGCTAAACTATAATAATAGCAGGTCTGACCACAATTTATGTGGGAGTCATTATGGCTTAGCTGCCACATTTTATCTACCACAATAAGTCTCGTTTTGTTCTCAATTTATCATGCCATGCCCGTGGCAATAATGCCTAACACCAACCAAAAGGGTGACTGAAAGCTAAATGGCAGATAATTCTGCGTATTTTTACTTTATTTCCGTAAATTCTTTTGGATAGATGAATTTCAAAAACCGACAGATCATCTGCAGGTATGGTGGACACCCATACGACTTATCCTCCAAAGTTGCCCATTTCAACTTTCAGTAGATCAACCATGGGTAATCCGCAGGGCTGCAAAAAGCAAGCAAAAAAGATATGAAGAAGAATATTTATCATAGCGTGAAGTAAATAATATTTTTTTCTTGCAGAGAAAAGGCACGGGGTTCGTGATGGTTTGGCTTGTTATAATCATGTTATATGTCGTTTGGATTTTTTTTCTCGGTATCCCAGAGTTAACAGAACAGGCGGTAGGTTTTTCATGTAGCTAGTATTTTCTTGGGTTGATAATATTTTGTTTCATGGTGTGTAATGTGTGTTGCCTACTAGTGATAATACCATAGTGAAGAAAGGGAAAAGTACCTTCCTAAGTTTCGACCGTTTAAAGTTACAGTACCACTGTGGCTGACACTAGTTTTTCGTTGATAAGAAAAAACACGACCATAACTAACACACGGCCAGCAAATCAATATTATGATTGAGCTAGGCAGGAGTTGATAGATATATGTATCATCATATTTAGATTAAAACTGCTTTATTGCTCGGTTTGTAGAAACAAAAATATTTGCTTGGGTAACCAAGACTAATTATTATTTATTTGGAGTGATATAATTTGTTGGAGCAAAAGAATTATTTTTGGGGGGGAGGTGATAGACTGATATTTTTAAAGAAGTATACTCTTAGGTTAACAATAGGATTTCCAGACGGAGTACCCGTAGTCCCATAAACCCAGGTACATGCACAACTTCTGAACCTGAAAAACTCGGACATTGCATAAAATTAGGTTTAGATGGTTTTTAAAAAATGAAGTAGAATTTGAAATAAGTTCTTTAAGAAAAAAATTTTAACAGCTTTTTATGTGATCTAAAACGAAGAGGAACCACGAAGGAACACAAAAGGTAAAAGGATAAAAAAAAACACCAATGTCACTTTAAAAATGGCCTATTCATACGTGAAAATATGTCGAAATGACTACTGCCGAGCATCCTCAACAAGTTTCACGACTTTAAAAAAAATTACCAATAATCAAAGCAAACGCATAAACCTACTTGAAAATGAAAAGAAAGAATTAGAAACAAATTTGCAAGAAAAAAACAAGTCGCCTAACCTATCTTAAGAGCCATCAACAACTAGCAACAATAGCAGAGCACAACAAAACCTTATAAAAGTACAAATCCTTACATTTAAAGATGTGTAAGATATTATAAATCAAAAAGAAAATATATTAAGTTGCATTAAAACGAAACAAAACAATCCACAAAGCTAAGCAAAATTTGACAAATGAATTCAACAGTGAAAATATAGCCAAACCAAACAGCACACCAGTGAGAACTCACGTCTACATTTGCCCAAAGAATATCAGGTATGCCAAAGTACCACGAATTAGAAAACAAAAACGAACTCGTTTCATGTTTAAGGCACTACGTTTAACTAAATCTAAATCAAAACAGAAAAGTAACACATATGCTTTCCTGTAAGTTTTCAGATGCCACACTGTTGTTGAAGTACTAAACCCACGTGAAGCCTTAAATCCGTCCTCAGCCACGAAAAAGACAAGCACTGCAAATATTAGAAAATAAAACAAACAGTTATATTAAGGTAATAATAATATATTTGAAATAATAATATAACATGACTTTGTTTCGTAGTGCTAAGATTATTGACCGTATATTGCTCACATTAGTTAAATATGACACCACGTAGCTTGGAATTAACTAGAATCGGATACACACACTAGCCATTCACACCTCATATAATCACCTTTTTGTTCTATAAGTTTTCGGCTTTCTTGAGTTAGTTACGTCTCTTTTCATCACCCTATACATGATACGTGACGTTTTTTTTTACCGTTCTTCAGTGATGCTGTTAATCCGTATTGATATTTTCTAGTTTCTGTTTGTTCGTTTATTTGCTGAAAAACGCGTATATTTGAGGATAACAACGGTATTACTAACTTTTTTTACCATGGGCTCATTACTTTACTTCAAAACTCTTGAGTGGTTATCTGCCTAAGGTTCCAATGTATAAGCAAGCCCACATAGAAATACTCTCCTATTATAACTTTATATAAAAATAATTATTACGTATATTCCATGGCAATAATTTGTGTGCTCATTAATTGCCTACAGGAGAGCAAACCTTTAAGATAGAAGTGTAGGAGTCCGATATAAAGATATGTATCCCAATAAATGTCCTTTTGAACCACTCCGAGGTGTGCCAGAAACTTGTATTGAGAATTCCTATGATATCCTATCTCCAGAATTATCAGTCTCTAGCGCATCCTTCAATACTACTCCGAAGAGCAAGCCTGATGGCACAGCACATAGTGGTCCTAAACGACACGAAATGTGATACAGTTCTTTTGTCATAGTATTATGCTACTATCTTTAAGATTGTGCACTGTACGGGAGGTAATTGGTGAGCACACAAATTATTGACGTAGAGTATGTATAAAAAAATTTAATTAAAGAAGTTATACAAGTCATGTTTGTTAGTCTGGTTTTGTTTACTCGTTGGACCCCTCACAAAGGACATAATGACCTCATTAGTACTTTGGGGGTACAGCTGGGATTTTCAACCTTAATAACGGGAACATGGACTTTGGAAAACATCGTCTGCGATCAAAAAACGTAAACTGGTGAAAGGGCTGTCAAGTTGCGATGGTTTTAACTTTCAAAGTAGTGATATAACTGTCTATAACTTTCACCAAGTTTATAACACGACTCATAAACACTTCACACGTAAATAAGAAAATTTAAACAATGCTGCCGACAGAAGCAATGATCTTATTTTTCAGCTGGCTAATAGGAGGAATTAACTTGGCAAATGTTCTGGTCAGTTCATGTGACTCCTTTGAAAGTTGAAACCATCCTTAACTTAGCGTCACTCTTACGAGTTATTAATATGGCAGACAGACCTTATACAGTTTAGAAGGCCTTTTTAGGACAGTGAAGTATGAAATCATATTTACATCATGCAATGCAGAGATAAACCGGTGAATACGCAGTTGGCCCCATCTAGAATTCATGTTCAGATTTACGTGTGGTGGGATATTGTCACACTCCTTGTCTTGAGCAGTGGCACGCACACTTGAATTATATAGACATATCTGTTTCGGCTTCGGTCAACTTCCTACGGAAGCCGAGTATATTCCTGGTAATATTAAATAATAAAAATCAAATTGAACCCTACACGTTATTTGTGTAACTTTTTGTGCTGAAAACTTCGACTATCCTTATATTAATTTTAGCACTTCAATATTTTTTTTCAGTGTGGCTACTGTAAAGTGTAAATAACCAAATATGTGAAAGTGTAATATCCTTTTTATGTACTAGTTTTCGTTGTAGAAATCAACCGTTATATTTTGTTGATAACAGCATGTTTGACTGTCGTTTGAGAAAATACTAGTTGATGGTGTATTTGTATCAATTCTAGTAACGCATAGTATTCAGAAGTTTTGCAGCATGTATTTTAACGCATTACTTTAATATTTACTACGAAACCCGACAAATTAGGTCTCACATCTTAAGTTTTGTGTATAGTGTGTATTGGTAAAAAAATGTAAGTAAATTAACTTAATAAATAACGTTAAATTGTTTTTACGTTAAAAATCCAAACATGAAACTAATGGAATCACTACTTTTGTATCCATGTTTTATTTAAGAAACTCCAGGAATAATTATTGAAAAATAAAACATGAAAGCGTAAAAAGCTGGGTGCTTAAAATCCGTGGAAAAAGATAAACCCATGCAAGGTGTAGTACTAACCTAGGTCGTAAGTGACAGATCGTTCTTGGATTTTCAGCCACGATGTTACTTTGTTTAGCATCACACCTTCCATGGGTTTTTAGTAATTTAGGGATTTATTTTCAAGTGCAGCCTTACATCGTACTCTTCACGCGTTATTATTTTTTTGAGGTATTTGTATCACTAAGTTTTATAAAATGAATACAGAAGTATAGTACTTGGTGATTTTGAATGAAGATTATCCGTGGAGTAAAAATGTCCTTCACGAAGAATAACAATAAAACTTTTCATTGTTGTATTTAACACGAAAATTCCTCTGAAGTGTTACATAAGCAATTCTGCTTGAAAGTTTAAGTTTCTAATTTAGTTTCTTTTTTTGAATTGAGATTACTTTTTCAACTGCTAAAGTTAGTAAAATAATTATTGTAGAAAAAAATTCTGTCCTGTTCTTAAAGTTACAAAAAAAAAAATTATTCTTGAAAGAAAATTCGAAAACGTTTTTGTACTTCAACAACTGGAAGAATTCATTGCTAACAACTAGCGATTTGATTAGCTCTTTCCCTGTGCTATAATCAGTCTGCAGAAATCATTCTCGGTAAACAACGATGTGTTTCCATTCCACTCAATGTTATTTTGCACTAAATAAGACAACAGAAATAGGCCTTGAGTGTTTGAGTTCTGTGTTCGGAGCCTCATCAGCGCAACACTGACGAAATTTAACTCGTGTCTATTGTCCTAAATAGAGCATCCAATCCCTGGATCTCATTAATTTTTTTCCCCGAAAAAATCCAGGGATTATGGCTGTCTAAATCCCTGGATTTCGGGACTGAAAAATGGGCAAAATTCGTGTAAAAATGCGTTGTAAATTAATTCTTATAAATTTGTACAAAGTAAAATTAAAGAATTGCACATTACCTACAAAGCAAAAAAAATACGATGAACAATTACCCTGCTTTCCCTTTCCACTCGTACTCTATTCTAACTACTGATAACAGCATCTAAATTATTGGCCTAGGTAGGACCTGAAAACTTCTTCACTGGCCTTTCAACACCATTAAAGAAAGTGGATAAAAATGTATACATTAAAATTGTCATTTACTTACTTTGTTGTCAGAAAGTTAAGTAAACTTAATATACTATTACAAACAAACAAAGAAAAAACATATTAAAAGAATATTTGTTTGCCTTCTTATTCCATCTTAAATGCTCAACGCTCTGTCTTTACCAATTCTCCCAACGCCACTAGATCTTTTGTCCCTGCCCTTTGCTAGACTGCAACAACATCATCAAACAACTACAACTAGACTGCAACAACATCATCAAACAACTACAACTAGGCAGCAACAACATTATCAAACAACTACAACTAGACTGCAACAACATCATCAAACAACTACAACTAGAAAGCAACAACTTCATCAAACAACTGCAACTAGACTGCAACAACAACATCAAACAACTGGAACTATACTGCAACATCATCGTTAGACAACTACAACTAGACTGCAACAACATCATCAAACAACTACAACTAG
>JAHWFP010267313.1:0-24925 GCA_023313725.1 Lithobius niger | reverse complement strand
ACTAGACTGCAACAACATCATCAAACAACTACAACTAGACTGCAACATCATCAAACAACTACAACTATAGATAGTTACAACATCGTCAAACAACTACAACTATAGATAGTTACAACATCGTCAAACAAATACAACTAGACTGCAACATCATCAAACAACTACAACTAGACTGCAACAACATCATCAAACAACTACAACTATAGATAGGTACAACATCGTCGAACAAATACAACTAGACTGCAACAACATCATCAAACAACTACAACTAGGCAGCAAAACATCATCAAACAACTGCAACTAGACTGCAACAACATCATCAAACAACTGCAACTAGACTGCAACAACATCATCAAACAACTGCAACTAGACTGCAACAACAACATCAAACAACTACAACTATACTGCAACAACAACATCAAACAACTACAACTATACTGCAACACCATCGTCAAACAACTACAACTATGGTGCAACAGTTTAAGAGCACGAGAAGCCAAAATGCTACAATTTCATCGTAGGTTCTCTTAATCCTTAAAGATTCTTAATCCGAAGTAGAGTGACAATTAAACAATTAGAATTACTTTTGTTAGCGAAAGTTTGTTAAATAAGCTTTTAGCTAGCAAAAGTATTTCTAATTGTTTAATTGTGATTGTTTAATTGTCACTCTACTTCGGATTAAAGATCTTAGTCGGGTTTTGAGGTTGATGAACCAAATGAAAAGAACCGGAATTCGGCTTATATAATACTGTCTAAAACCAAAAGCCATTAATAAAATGGGTAGCCAATGGGTAATTTCTAAGTGCAGGCTTCGTGAGAAAGCAATAAGCAACTATTACTGCCGACGATACTGAATAAACTATGCAGAAATAAAAGCAAATGTTGTAATAATGCAGAAAACAAACTTATAAACTGTCGAGGGTATGTTGAATGTTATAGCAAATATTATGAACAGCCTTATTTACCCCTATGGGGTTTCTCCCTAATCATTAACACAGAAGGATATTGACAACTAAAAGAAAAATGGAGTGAAACTTCATATGTGTTAAAAATAATAGAATTGTTTATTAGAAAGGGGGCTATATTCGCCCAGAATATTTTTTTTTTTGCGTTGGGGAGGTTTGAGTCATAGGAAGTGCTAATTGAGTGAGCGAAGCGAACAAAAATCTTTGTAGGTTTTTAAAACGGTGCATACAACACCATCCATGTGTAGCACTGGCTTTAGCTAGTAGTCTTATACAAACCTATCAAATTCGACAACCTACAACATACACGCGAGAGAAATGGTGAACTTGAGTTGCCACAGAAATTAGGCGTGCATAAATGGTGAAGTAGATTAGTAAACATTGTTGTTTGGTGCATAGAACTATTTTCTACATGTGTGCAATAATTCATCATGGCTTTTTTAAAGTTGCTCTTTGGTACTACCAAAGTCACCGAGTTGGAATAAGTGCTGCAGTAAGTGAAGCAGTAAGTGTTGCAATAAGTGTCTACAGAGTGAGGGACATATCATAAGTAGATTAATAAATAAGAATTTCAAAAAACTCCCATTTATTTAAACTATCAAAAAATAGTTGACCATTTCAAATAACAAAAGGGTATAACTCCTTTATTTACTCTCTTCAGTTTTTCTTTTGCGAGTATAAAAAATTGAAGTTATCGAAGGCAAACTTCGTTGCGTCTAAGTTTTTCGTCGTACTTTTATGTCTTAATATAAATGGAAAAAGTCGCCCAAAAGTACGGACTTTTTTTTTACAGTGTCCGGTTTCTTTGTTTCTAATGTTCTATGTTGAGTTGGTGTGGCACCTCTTTTTTATTAGATTTGTTTTGGCGGAACGAACAATACACAAAGTAGTGTTCATGATTCCTTAAATATTGGTTTTTGTGCCTCATATGAGGAAGATACGAAGTGCTGACGTGTAGTAAACTATTAGCTAGCGCGAAAATTGATAGCTGAAAAGTTCTGCGTATAATTGTATGCAGCAGTGGACGTTAGATTTAATGAAAGATGTGGTTATAGCGTTTTTTAATAGTATATTCTTTATTTTTTTGTAGGAATTCTTTGTGTTTGCGAAGTCAATATTTATGCTCATTATGGTAAGTAAAAGTACTACCCAACCCATTTCAATGATTAGGATTGCAACTCAGCTGAAGGACTTGAGCATGCAGTACAAATATAGATCGTAATTTTTTTAAGCATTTTTTAAACAAGAAATAAATCCAAAAATAATAAAACAACACAACCTTTTTGCTGCATGGCCCTAAGATAGGTTCTTTAAACAGACTTACTTCCTTGATAGCTGAAACCATCAGCACAGCCAAGCTGTTTGATGTAACCTAATTATCTGGTGCCTGGAAAAGAAATGTTACAATGTCTGTGTCACACCTGGAAGTAGGAGAGGTTTTACTGCTGCTGTGAAGTGTTTTGGAATATTCCAATATTCCATTAACATTAAATTTGGTAGGGGGTATTCCAGAGAATATGACTGTGAGGGCCACTCATAATCATTCGGAAGAAACCAAGATAGAATGGAAACTAAGAAGTAACATGCTCGTATCTACGGTTTGTATAATTAAACTGTGTTACTGGTGTAATTTAGTTAGTCAAACACAAACAAGTTGTTTATAGCTAATCTCCAAACAAAAAAATTCTAGACTGAAAAACAGTTCTGACCTACACACGTTCTCTTTCATGCTGCAGCAAAAGCCGTCATGATCAGGCATAATTTTCTCCAATAACACCCCATTTTTACGTAAATCATTAAATTTCTTATCCATACAGCTATCAGAATGGTAAATTTTTCACTGATGTTCAATAGTATTTTAAAATTTTCAACGCGGCATAATCAATGGAAACGAATATTATTTAAATCTGTGTCATTCTACAGTGCCATTTCTAACCCGGGTTGGGTAATGAGTTATATTCTAAGTTACATTTGCTATTTTTAATTTTAAACTACACTCGTAAGTTTTAACTGAGTTTTTATGACATTTAGATAATATAGTGGGTAGTTCGTATCTAGTTTTTATATGCAACCATTTCATTAAAATCGTAGTTTCAAGCAAAACAGTCCTAAAAAGGGGTAGGCCATGTCTCAGATGTTTCAAGTGACTAAAACGAACTATGCGGTCCAGTGTATGGCTGTAATATTTTTTGCCGAAATGCCTCATGTACGATTGCACACTAGTAAGAATAGTTTTAACCATTTCGTTTGTTAGCATTTAATCTACAGTCATATTATTGGTAAGTATTGCTTTATGGAAATTTTTTGCTGAGAGGCCGTCTTATGACATAAAACTGAGTTCTTATTAGCCATGTAAATATCCAAAAATAATACCGATGTCAACAAACCGCAACAATTGCTACCTGACAAGTTATGATCCCAAGGCAAGAAAAAAACTGTGGAAACCTAGATGCATAAGTCAAATATTAGTAATACAATTTTTGGTTTATTTCATAGAGTTAACTTATTCAACCAAAACCAAAACTGGTATAAAAGAAGCCGCCAAGTTTCAAGGGTCGGCCTTTGAAGGAGTGATATCATTCGACCAGGAAGAGGCCGCCAAGGTTAAGCCCATTAGCAAAGTTAATCGCACCAACTAATAGTTCGAAAGTTAAATGAAAACTAGAATATTGCTACTCGTGGCAGCAATCCAAGTTTTCATTTAGCGGCTAAAGTATTATTCGGTATGATTAAGTTGGCTAATAGGATTACCGTTGGCGGCCTTTCCTTGGTTGAATAATTATCACTAAATTCAAAGGACGACCTTTTTTGGAAACTTGGCGGCTTTTTTTATACCAATTTTGGTTTTGAGTGGATATCACAGTTTTCATAGGACTGAATGTATAAATGGTCAGACAGTCTTATCTCTATCTCAACCTTTTTTTCTAGGAGAGTTTTACATCTATAAATTTTCAGATTGATTATATTTCCATTTTCCATTGTTGAATTAGCCATTAGATCAGCCAAATTGACACGATTTGGCTTATTGTCTTTCCATGCTTCAACACTCCTAACGCCGATTTTCGTTCGCTTCGCTCACTCAATCAGCGCATTCCCTTTAGATTTTTGTTATCTGTACACGTTACCCTTACATTTTCCACAAGTCGCAAAGATTTCAGACGCATTAAGACTTATCTTCGACATGGTTAGATATACTTTTATTGCTTACAGTTAATAGACTTATGTATGTTATGACTGTGAACGTACAAAAGGTCTCACTGTCTTGTCTTCAGTTCTTTCTCTTTTTCTTGAGGAATTTTATGTCTTTAAATAATTAGCCGTAACATCAGCCAAATTGAGAATTTTCGTGAGCTTTCTTAGTTTACATTTTGTCATGGATAAATCCCTGAAGTTCAATGTTACTAACACATCAGATCGCAAAGCCGAGGGTGTAGGTATTGTAGTAGCGTAACCAGCATTTAACGTGCATCACTTTATTATTACACAATCTACAACAACGGGAATCACTGATTATTTTTTCCTTCGTTACAGTTCAGCTTTTAGTTCGTCTATGCTGTTACAATAAATCTAAGGACCAGGGTTAATTGTCTAAGCCATTGTTGCTTGAAATTTTTGGATGCAACATGGAAAAGAAACGAAATTTTAATTCGTGGTTCCTAAGTCCAAACACCTCACACACATTTATACTGACCCTAGAAGTCCCAAAACAAGAAAAGGACAATGTTCAGATCACCATGCATTTGTGTGCAGCTGTGTTGGCCTTCCCAACTGTTCACTAGCCACGAGCAATGAGTCTATGGGATTTAACATGGGGCCAGCGTTACTAATCACTGTCACTAGCGAGACATTATCACAAAAACAACGTTATTGACGTATGTTTCTCTCTATGAATGGTGGACACTCATCCTTTAACTTTTCTTTTTTTTATCACTGCACGTTTCCCTTACATTTACCACAATTTGAAAGATTTCTGTTGCATTGGGATTTATCCTCAACCTGCCAAAATATGCTTTTAGTTGCTTATAGTTCAGACACATGTCTGCTAGTGAGGCCGCCTTTTTATCATCAACAATCAATCTTTTAACAATCGGATGAATACAATGGGATGATCTACTGTTACTTGGTGGCGACACACTAGCGTGTACCTATATCATATTTTGAATGAAGTAAATACACCTTTTTTAAAGTGCTGTAGTAAATCCATTTCACATGCGATTTGCCAAGTGACAGCACCCTAAAGTTTCGTTATGTATGCCCATATGCATGAAATGATTCGAGGAAAACTTGACAGTTTACATTAAGGTTGTTACATTAAAAAACAAGGTTGTTCTTGTCCCCCTTTCTCGAAATTTGTTTAAATTTACAGAACGTTTGAACTTTTAAAGGGCAATCTACTTTATGTTTTGCAGCTGTATATCTGGGTTGGCGTACTGAACTATTACTGGCTGTTAAAAGAGGGTGGTGAAATTCCAGAAGAAAGCCGGCCCGTTCCCGTATTACACACAGCACGTTTGTCTGAACGTGATGGTACAGTATTCATTCTTAGTCATGCACCTATTTACTAGCCTATAGTACTTGCTGTATACAAAAAAAAAGTTGTTCGTAAGTTTTCCCTCTGAGGATTTCTGTCATCTGCCGGGATAAAACAACATTTGGAACATTTAAAAACAAATTATAAACAGATTTACCACAATCTCGAAAGGGAGTGAACGGACACGGAAGGGCTTTGAGCCGCTGACACCGAGCCGGGGTGTGGAGGACAAAGGCGCATCTGGCAATCGTTATGGAGGAAGGGGACGATTTAAGAATTTGATGATAGGTTCAGAAACCAACAAATGGCGGAAGACACTGACGGAGCATGCGCTAACCGTTGCAACATCAAGGGTATTCCAAACCCTAGCTACATGCACGGAGAAAAAATTCCGACGACAGTCAAGCCTGGCAGTTGGGACACAAGCTTAACAGAGTGTCCACGTGTTCGACCGATTGAAGGGGCCAAGTCAAAGAAGGGTAAATCAACCGCAGTTATATTATTGACCATTTTGTACGTAAGGATCAGGTCAAATTTAATCCTGTGTAACTTGAGCCGTTCGAGGCCCAGTCTTGCCAAGTGTATAGGGTAAGGGATATCTCTGGAGGCCCTTGGTAAAACGCCTCTTTCGATCATGTCTATGTCGCTCACCAAGAAAGGCGACCAGACTGGGGTTACGTATTCTAGAAGTGGCCGGACATAGATCTTAAATGCCCAGGCCCGAAATCCCAATATCCTGGGACATAAAACATTGCTTAACAATTGCAGATTTGCGGTAACCTGCAGCACAAATCGAATTACAATGTGTATAAGATTTGAGGTCACCTGTGAACCACATCCCCAGGTTCCTCACCTCAGAAGATGAAGGCAAGTGCATCTGACCTAGGTTGTACAGGTAGCCAAAATCCCTCCTGCCCACAATAAACGTGTGGCACTTCTGAATGGATAGAGGGAGTTGCCAGCGTTCGGACCAAGCGACTACATCTTGAACAAGTAGTTCCAGGTCTCAGGAAAAAGGGGGCTGACTGATTTCGGCACCAACCTTAATGTCATCAGCAAATTTATAGACGTACGTTCCATGTTTTTCGACAATTAAATCGTTTACAAAAATGGCAAAAAGGAGGGGTCCAAGGATCGATCCCTGGGGGACCCCACGTGGTACAGAGTACCAAGGTGAATAGGAATCCCCGATATGTACCCTCTGTGTATGTCCATTGAGAAAGGCTGTGAGCCAAATCTTAAGTCCACCCACAATTCAACAGCTATCTAATTTGAGGAGGAGTTTGCTATGGATAACCAATTTGAAAGCTTTTTTTGAAGTCGAAATATACGATATCGGAGTGGACCCCTATGTCCAAATCACTTGTCCAACGGTCCAGAACCAAGAGCAGTTGGTGAACAGAAGATGTAAGAGGGAGAAAGCCAAACTAGTCTTGGCGAATCACCGAATACTCCCCCTAGAAGTTGATCAAAACGTTATGTATCAAAGATTCCTTAACCTTACAGGCCGCACATGTCAATGCAATGGGCCTATAGTTACAGGGGTCCGAAGGGACCCCTTCTTGTAAATAGGGATAACGTTGGATTGCTTCCAAATCTCCGGCAACTTTCCTTACAGAAAAGAGAGCGAGAAAAGCCAAGATAAGGGAAAATTTATTTCCAAAGTGAGGGTTCGCAGAAGAAACGCAGACAGACCGTCCGGACCAAAAGATTTGTTGGTTTCAACCTGTTAAGAGCGATCTCAATGGAAAACTGATTGAAAGCCACCTCAGAACAAGACACGTCAGACTTAAGAATCTGGGAACGTGGTGCCACCAACACACCATCATCGGAAATTAAGTTTGACTCAAAAGTTTCGCTGAAATCAGCAGCTTTGGTTTTATTATCAACAAGAACTCACTGTTAACCCTAAGTGGGGGTAAAAATCGCGAAACTGTGTTCTTCCTACGAAACAGTTTAAAAAGAGAGGATGGGCTGCCATCCCTGAGCACAGCCAATTCTTTATCTCTGTTCCAATTCTCCATAGCGTTTGAGTACTGTTTACGTGCCAAATTGTACACATGAAGTGACTGTGGGCAATAATTATGTTTAAGGATTTTTCAAACCTTAAGTTTATGTTGACGTAATTTAAGTCTGGAACGGGGGACGGAGTTCCGTCCATACCTAGGACACGGACGTACTGTATGATTAAGGGCAATATGTCCCTTAATAATGCGAAGGAAACATGACCACTCATCTACGATTTCCAAGTGTGCGTTGAAAATCAGACCATTCCAGTCTACTAGACCGAGAGAGGCCTTCAATTCAGAATAAATAATAATGGGCTTCCCAGATACTAGAGAATTAGACGACGTAGGGAACCTTGAAACCGTGGATGGTTGGTTTATATGGAAGCTCACACCAGACTGGTTGCTATTGCCAAAATGCGGTCCCACAACAAGATCGTACAACAAAAGGTCGTGGTGAGCAAATACCAAGTCCGAAATGTTAGTACCCCTAGTAGGTCTGTCGACAAAATGTTTTAGCCCAAGGGGTGCAATCAAATCAAAAAATAATTCATGGTGTCTATCACTTGCACTACCCCGATCACAATCAACAGTAAAAAGATTGAAGTCACCTAATAGGATGTTGGAATGCCCAGAGTTAAAAACCTTTCTAATGAAGGTACAATGGTTCCGTATGTCAGGTTCTATGTAACTATTAGGTAAGTAACAAAAAATGAACGAAATTTTGCCCCATGGCAGTAATAAGCCAATACCTTCAACAGCGTCCCTGCCTCAACAATTGCTAAAGGGACATAGATGCTTTGGATTAGAAGTAAACCTCCTCCCCTGCTGCCTCGGTCCCTCCTAATAACAGAATATAACGAGGTATCTACAAGCATTGCATCCGTAACACTCTCATTTAGCCAAGATTTATGTCGTTTGGATTGATGGATCATGGGACTTAAAACCAAAAATTGTCAATGTTGTAAGTATTTTAAAGCAACAAGAATGTTCTGACTTCGGAATAGGTCGCTTAGAATTCTCACAAAAATCACAGTATTAAGTAAATCATCAGAAATAAACTCGATCATCCTAATGCTTGAGGTCTTTTCCGACTATCTCTTTTTCCGGAAGTATTGCCACCTACAAAATCATAGGAAGGAATTAAAAGAAGGAGTTAAGGAAGCCTTTTTTATTCAAAAAATGGTTTATATTAAAAAAAACGCGATATGATACTTTAATGTTCTTCCCTTTAGGCAATTCTATGTTTTTTTCTTCTGTTGTTCTTAGATGGTATTTGATTGGTACAGCCTATTCTGGTATTTAGACTTAGTTCAGACAGTACGACGTTATCTTCTGAAAACGATTTCTTAGCTTTGATGGGTACTTGGAAACGATCATGCATTTACGTGGCTTGAAACTAACCACTATGCTTTCTTGCTTACGATGGGAGTCCTCACAAAGCTATTGGTGGTTATTACGTCATTTTTTGGTTTCTGCTTGGTAAATAATGCGAGAGAGACGTAGACCTCTAGAAGTTCTTTAACGCTCACTTTTCAAGCATCTGCAGTTTGGCTACTAGTTCAGCTCCAATGAGCGATATTTTTGAATGTTCCATAAATTCGCATGATGGCAATAAAAGGGACAAAACTTCAGAGCCATTTCAGGAAGATCATACACAAGCATACATTCTGTCCAAATATAGATCATCATCGCTATATTTTAAAGTTTAAATGTAGCAGTTTAGTTTTCAAGTGGACAATAGTATTGCTGTTTCATTGTTCATAGTAAATTGGGACGTCAAGCAGGGCCCTCGCATATACTTGAAGAGGAAAGATGCAATACAATTTTCATCTCTTTTCTTGTAAAAGATGCATACAACCATAAACTTATAAAGAGTACCGTTCCATTAGAAATTAGTTGTCGGAGAGTTCTAAGGCTTTGTGCGAGCGGTTGATGGGTTACAGAAATTACTTGAGGAATTTTTTTTACTGGAAAATAAACATTCCTTATACAGAATATTAAAAAGGTCAGATTTATATTCGGTTATAGCGTGTCTGGTAAATTCGTTGGGCTCCAAATTAGTTTCAGGAAGCAAGTATCTGTGGTTTTTTTTTCCCATTTCAATATGGCGGGTGCAAATTAACAGGGCGTGCCAAGCTTCTTATTTGGCCTACGCAGCTTAAAATCACTTTGTGCACTCTTTGTCATTTGATTTCCTACATAAAGAATTCAAAATAGGTTTAAGTATTTTAGGTCTTTTGGGGAATTTAGATGTATTTTTAACTTGCATTAACAGTTCCGAATCACGTTTTATCAGAACCCCAAACTATTTTAATTTAAAACCGAGTTTGTTGATACTAAAGGCCAAACAGCTAAAATTTCAAGTAAATGCTAAAATTTAAAGAATTATGAAAAACTCATTCTCTGTCATTGCCATGGAAATAAAAATCGAGTTGGAGTATTTTTATTTCCCAGTCAACATTTTTCAAAGATTAGCTGGAACAGAGAGCGTGTTGAATTAATGCTCCAAAACACAAATCTAAATCTCCCCTTTCCCAAAATCGCAAATCAAAATCTCGTCTTTTGTCAAATAAAATAGCTTTTGTTGGAACGTCACTCACTACAAAACGTCTTGCATTTTGTGAAGTATTTAACTGAGCTACTGGTTTGTAACTTTACACGTTACTTAAAAATTTGCATAAAAATAGTAAATGATACATGAACGTTACATTTTAACTCAGTATATACTTTTAAAAATTGGTATCACTTTGATGGTTTGTATGGAAGTTGTTGGTTTCCTGTTATGTGTAAATTAGTTTGAAAATGATCACCGTACTCAGTAGCGGGCACTAGAGAGGGAGGGGTATTGCCCCTGCCCTTTTCGCAAAATGCCCTGTTTTAAATAAAAATGCCTTTTGGACCGATAATTGCTTGCCGGCTGTGCGTGAGAGAGGGTCAAATGGCATAAAAAAGGCCTAAAAAATTCTAAAAACGCAAAAAAAAATGAGCTGTAAAAAGCTTTGAAATGTAACTGAAAGGGTAAAAAAAAAAAAAAAAAAAAAAACCACTAAAATAAATCCCTAAAAAGGTCCCTCTAAAAAGGCCAGCCCTCTTGGTGTTCTGTGCACGCTACTGACCATACTGCTAACAATGCACTGTACAAAATAATACGTTAAATTACCTATACAAAGAACTGATGATTTGCTTTTAGTGCTCTATACTGTTAAATTATGGTCCATGTCGTTTGGTGAGTCACGTATTACGACACGATTCTTGTTAATGGTTGCCTTCAGGGCATTCATAGCTGAGATTACAGAGAAATGTGTTTTAAAAATAAAATGGTCCACAACTCTGGTAAGTGAACATAACTGAAAGTTTTATCCTTAGAACAAGGACGATATCTGATCGCCTTCGAGCCTCTTAACTTTCATTCTTGATTAATGAAAACATTCTTGGCACATGATTTAGCTGTAGTTCGTCTTGCCACTGTCGAAGTATTTCACGTCTATAATCACAACATGAATGCCCCCAGTATGTCCCTATTATCAGTACTCCGGGTTCTAAAATCTAACAAAATGTAACCGGGTCCAATTCTATTATTCCATGCTGGGTTATGAGGACGAGATGCACCTGTTAGTGCTCTAATTGTAGGTTGAGACAACATTAAATGAGAGCCTAAAAGCACACACTTCAATAATTGTAGTTGTTCGTCAGTGGTTCACAGAATAGTAAAGAGATCATATAATGATTTATTTGATCTTGGAATATAAAATCAGTTTTAGAGTATTACCAGTGCTGCTGTTTCAGTGAAAGTCCACTACACTGTATTTTAACTGTAGTTGTCAGTGTAGGATATCCGTTTCTAGTGCATGGTGAAAATTTTATTGGAAATTAAAACGGTAAATCAGCATCACAGTGAATGATGAATCATGCAAAACTGCATACTTCAAACTGCATCAAGTAAGATGTATCTAATAGCTCTTCGGCTAAAAAGCGTTCAGCTCTTAATGTCGATATGTCGCTAATGTTCAATAATCTTTTTTTTTGGCAGATTTGAATTCTCAAGCTGACTGAAGAACTACTGGACCATTCCTTGGGGGGTTTCTACGCCACTGTTTGTTTAGGCTGATTGGTATTCCGCCTAATAGTTAATCAAATAGATTAACGCTCTGCCGAATTCGTATTCTCGATCTGATTAACTTTTCGTGTTGAATGATTCTCATGCCCTACCTGATTGATTCATTTTGGCCAATTAGGCTTTCACAAATTAATTTTTGACTATACCAATGTTGGTAGACGATTCGTATCTACAATCTGTTCGATTGATTACTATACTATTAATATTGGCTTGTTTGTACTCATGATATCTTTGACAGTACTAATAGTGTTGGTTGATTTGTATGAACAACCTTGATTAAGTACTAGACAATTCTTAATTTAAGCTGATTCAAATGCACGATATAATATATGAACTACTAAACTATTCGCATTGGCAGCTGGTGGGCTCGATCTGATTGATATTAGGGTATTTATTTTGGCTGAACATAATCATGATATGATTTGCCACTAGACGATTGCAACTAGCAGATTCATGGGCAATTCTTGATTAATGAATTACTAGACTACTAGTTTTGGTTGAAACATACGATCCAATTGATGAATTAATTGAATTTATTTTGACTGGATCATATGCACGATACAACGATGAACGACTATTCTTTTTTTTTGATGACTTGTTTGCTCAAGCTTGATGGTCATTTTAAATACAAAATGAGTAGAATCAGATGGTGAATGACAACATAACTTGTCACATTACAATAAGGAACTGTTTTTGAAAAACCAACATTAACCAACTTTGTAAACTGTGTTACAAGTAGACCGAATATCTACAATCTAATGCAATATTGCTATACCTGAGTTGGTAAATGTTAGAAATGAAGTCGCACATATTTTTGCATGACGTCGATATAAATTTAAACCTGGCATGCTACAGAAGGTGTTTTGGATGGGTAGCTATTGCAAATTATGTCAAAGTTGACGACTAACTAAAAAACAAGATGTCCTGTCCTTACTTGTAATATCTCATTTGTTGCGATGTAATACTATTAAATTACAGTGCTACAATTTTAAGTGTAGCATGAGACAGAAGGTGTTTTGGCGTCAAAATAACTAACTTTATTGAAACTATGTTAGGCCTAAAGGTACAAAAAGCGTATCACTTTGTAAAAAAGATTTTTAACGTATAATTAAAGACTACAGATGTTTTGCCGTTGTTTTATCGTTATGAATTTAATATTCCTCAGGTAAATAAATGTATTTCTTAAGTCTTTAGCAATTGATCTTTGCACATTTTGTGATGAAACGTGTGTATTAATATACATATAGTACAAACAAAAAAGTCAAGCATGCCGTAAAAAAGGGTTATTTGAGTGAAGTTTCTTTTTTTTAATGTAAACGGATAAGAATTGATGATTTTTACTTGAAAATGTACAACTGAGAAAATTGCATCTGTGTTAGTGCTGTTGTGCTTTACGTTTTTGCATATATGATTCGTAAAGCACAACAGCACAGAATTTTTCAATTGTACATTTGCTTGTTTCAGTTCATCAATTTTTATCCGTGTACATTTTAACAAGTAAAGTTAGTTGAAACACGGATTCTTTCATTCATTCATTCATTCATTTATTTCCCAGAAGGCATGGTCCTAAACCGTACGCTCCTAAGTACAAATGCTACAAATAACCAATCTTAACCAACTAAATCAACACAAACACAAACCACAACCACAAATCTCAACCACAAATTTACCCTTCAACAATGAAATTTTTAGCAAAGACATAATACGTGCACGAAGAATGGATGTGGAGTTTGCTGAGTTGCATTGTTCCCTAATTACAATGGTTAAAGCAATATAAAACTATAAAAATGATCGTTCAGGGTCCCGTAACTCCAGAATTTTTGTGGACTCGGGCTGCTGTACACCTAAGGTTAACAGAGGAACTTTCAGTGATTGGTGTGACAAATTTCCCCAGTGCAGAGGCCTTGTAAAGGTCAAAGGCGAGTTGGTAACAACGAGTCATCCGGAGCATACCCACTCTGGTGGACTGCAGCATGTACTCAAGCAGTTAAAGACAGGTATCAGAAGTATAGGATGTGGAAAAGAGAACCAACATATGAAAGTAGCTTGTCTGCAAGGCAGTGACCCAGAAGTCAAGGTTCATCATCCGTAAGGAAAAAGCGCATTACGGCGTTCGAGTGTGTGAAGCTGTCTGGGCATTTACGTCTATCTCCCGAACCTAGCGGGCCATTCGTCCGTAGGATGCTAAGAGCAATGTGGTGTGGGCCTATGGTCAGACGGCGAGTGGGGAACCAGGCACGAACGTTCTGCATGGTGTGGAATTGGCAAATGCATTTAACGCCAGGTTCGCCAACGTGTATTCATTACCCAGTGGTGATTGTTCTCCTTATCCGACGGTTTCGTTTGACAGTGACCCTGTAACTGATGTTCCGTTCAGTATGATTGAATTCTGTGCTGCACTGGCGAAGTGCAGACCAGACAGTGCGGCTGGTATTGATGGGGGATCGTATAATGACCTCCTGCAGATCACGGACAAGGGCAAAGAACGACTCCTAGGGTTCCTGCAGAGCCTTTGAGAGAGAGCAAGCTCATCATCTTCGTGGATGTTCATGGTTCATGGTGTTGGTTCCAGTCCACAAGCATGGTAGCAAGAGATCTGATCTTCGTAGTTATAGGCCAATCACGTTGCTTTCCTGTTCAAGGAAAGTTTACTAGTGCATGTTACTTACTAGGCTAAGCTGGCATTTAGAACGACATGGGCACCTTGCTGGTGTGCAATTTGGGCACAGGCCTAGGTGGAGTGCACAAGATGCCAACTCTACTACGTGATTAAAGATAAATCACGCCTACAGTATTACAGCAAGCAAAGTTTGCTAAACTGCAATGCCGTTCTTGTTTTGTTTGTAGCTCCTGTAATTGTGAAGCTGTTTCAGTTCTGATTTCTGTATGGGGTTTATTTTGTCAGCCCGCACAACTTTGCAATTGACTTTTGTGTCGTATCTCTCAGGGTATTTGCAAAAATACAAATTGAATTACAGGCATCAAGGTCATGCCAGTTGATGCCATGGGACTCGTCACATGTGACACATTTCAACATATCAACCTTACCTTTCTACGACCAATACTTTCTGAGATCTTTGCTGTGACCAGACTTTTTGACCACCCTGTACATGTATATGAATCAATAAACAATAAAGTCGGTATTGTTATTTACTGGTAAGAACCATTATGAAAACTTCAAATGTACGATGGCCCTATACTTAATTACTGTTTTTCTTTCAGTAGCTCGAGTTAAGAAAAAGCATCTTGTTGTAATGCAAGTGTAAATCGTTTTATTTCCCATCAAAAAATTTACTTTATTGTAGATTTAACATTTGATTCTTTACAATTCCAGAAAACCTATTATTGTTAAATAACAGTAAATAACACTTTGCCTAGGGTTAGTTCAGGTTCTTTAGATAGCAAAATTCACTAGGTTTTACGCCAACAAATGGCAAAAGTTTCAATTACCTTTACATTAATGGCACTTTAACAGTCTTACCTAGGGACGATTGACTATACAGTTTCAACACAGTCAAACGATTCACTACTAAGTGGCAGAATGATATTCAGCCTGAAAGTTTTCATTCGCATGGACGGGCGAAATTGCAGGAAAGTAGTGGGAACGTGTAATAATGATTCGCCAACCTACCACCCAGAAGTAACGTCAAGGATTACTAGCGGTAGATCTTGAGTGATTTTATGGTTTACATCAGAGATCGAAAGTTATCTCTAGGTTTGCTTGATCAACGTCAAGGCTAATAGATCGGCTTCAAGGTTTACTGGGGTGACATAAAAAATTACTGGTGTGTGGGAATCCCTTTGCATAGGAAAAGTCCGGAAGTGTTGTGGAGGTTTAATGAAGTGATGTCAACGTTTACTGGCGTGACATAATTGGTTACTGGACTTGGAAATCCCCTGCATGGGAAAACCCTAGAAGTGACGTTAAGGTTTACAAGGTTTACATGATATCAAGGTTTGCTTGAATGGCAGCAAGGTTTACTAGAGTATAGAATAACTTTAGTGAAAATTGGTGGGAATCCCCAGCTTAAGACCCTATCCAGTTCTAGTGGTTTGGAGAACCCAGGTCAATAGCCATGGATAGTGGTGAATCCCCTGCTGACGGCCCAATCCATTTAAAGAGCCCCCAGCTCAAGAGCCATTTCAGTCATGGCTGCCGGAAATGTCTTCTGCTCCTGTCTAGTCCAAATCGGTGCTATTTATAGAGATGATCAATTACTGATATTTTTCCTTTAAAAAGCAGTGAGCCCTCACTAGTTCACCATTTGTTAGAGCCCACCTAATCTTGTTGAACTGAGCTCATCAAGTCAAGGAGAGTTCCCCACTCCAATCTAGGTAAGTGCTTACGTCTTTCGAGTTAAAAGGTAGAGCTTCTAACTCCCGACGTTGGGTAGAGCCACGTCTGGACTAATCTCATTGACTTGTGCTGCTGCTTATACAGGGTGATCAGTTAAGTTGTGACCCACCTTGGCAGCTAAAGTACTACTGAAAGATATGTTACGATACTCGGGTGATGTGATGAGGCCAAGAGGAGTCATTGATTGGACAAGTAATGGATGACCTTGCCAAATGGTATGACAGTCATTCAACTGCTAACTTCCTAAATATGCACCACAAACCATGAGTATAACTTAGGAATATGTAGGGAACAAAGAGACATTACCAATGCAAAAAAACAGAACGAAAATCACAACGGTTGCAACAGTCTGATAGGCTCTTACCAACACGAACATAAGGGGGTGTGCTTTGTCCAAGAAAACTGTCATTTTGATCTGGTGCGCACGATGTCCCCAAATCTCAGCTCCATACAAACACGTGGGAACGAAACAACTTTCGAGGAAAGAAGAAGGGGGAATTCCGAATTGCTTAGTATCAAAGTACGAAGGCCTGACGAGGTGCTCGATGTCTTGGTCTTAAAGTTAGTGATCAGTCCAGTCAAGAGAGCATCCGCTTTATACCCAAATAGTTCGTCTTTTACCTCAAAACCTCAAGACAGGTGGGCAACTCGAGTGAGCAGATGCAACTACGAATTAAAAAGATTTTTGTATTTCCAGATACGTCTTGAGGAGGTTAAAACAGCAGCATTTCTTTCTCAGCATTGAAGATCAACTTGTTCTTGGTAAACCAACCAAGGATCACTTCTTCAACAGTGGGTCAAAACCTCTCAAAGCTGAAGAGGCACCAAGAATCATCAGATAATCATCAGCCAAATCTTGTGCTACGACTCGATTTGGAAGGAGTGAGTTTAATCTCTTCGGGAGCGGGTCCATGACAATGAGCCACAAAACTGGGCCCAAATAAGACCAGTGAGGTAAACGTCATGTCATCGGAGTTGTGACTTTCTGAAGAGTGATCACGCGATCGTTTAGAAATTACGGCAAAAGATTCTCCGAAAATTCTATTCCCTCAGCTGAGTCAGTAAACAATTGATACCATTCAGTGTTGAAGGCATTCATGATGTCAAGGGCAACGGCGAGGCAATGGTGGCCTCTTTGGATCAAACAAATGACACGCTCTTGATAAGTCCTCATCCATGAACAGTCCCAAGCTGCTGATAGTAAACAGAATGGAAGGAAGAAAGCTGACGTGAGTGTTCCATGTGACGTGAGTCCTCACTCAAGCAAAACTTTAAAAAATATCTCTGTTCTTATTCAATATTTTTCGAAAGTGTCTTTCTCTCCAGAGCTCCACTGTGTCACTTGTGTGGATGGCGAGTTCAGTGGAAGGTATGGCAATAAGCATACTGACACTCTGGCTAGAGAAGCAGTGTGCAGACCCATTAGTCGTGTGTCTATCATGCAGGCAGTTAATTGTCCTCGTGTCCCTCTCCGGGCCAGGGTCCAGCAGTCCTGGTCAGACAATGGACGACTGTACCGACAGGTAGGGTGTTGTTTCAGCTCCTCCCCGCTGCCGTTGCGATGAGTACGTTCGATTGTTTACCAGTTTGGATGGCTCGCCATCTGTCGTGCCTAAGGACTGGGCATGTCTTACTCGAGGGGCACAGATTCTGTCTTGAGAAAATGTGTCACCCCTTCGTTCCTTGTGTCGTGTTAAGGAGACTGGGGCCAAATTTCTTCTTGTTTGCCCAAATTATGTTATTTGGCGGCTCATTCTGCACCCGTGGACGAGACTAGGTAATAACTCTGTTGAATGTCTTCTTATAGTATTACCCATACCCAAAGTTGATCTACTGTGAATGCATGCCGTGGCACAGTTCTGCGAAGCATCTGGGAGGGTTTTGTAGGGACGTGTTATACCCCTGCTTGGTCTGGCCTCTCGGCATTAGAGGTAGGGTGCGTAGTGGGTCCCAGTTAGCTGTCTTCATTGGCATGTTGAATGTTGTGTAGCGTGATACTTGGAAGTAGGCTGTGCAGTTTGGAGGCACTGACCAGACGTTGCTCCGCTCGGGTATCTCTGCTGGCTATTCTGTGTGATGTGTATTTAGTGTCATGCATTTTTTGAAGGGGCGTACGGCTTCAGGCCATGGCTCCTGTAATAAATAAAATAAAATAAAATCAGCAAACGTTTCAATTTATATGAATGAAGTCCTCACTCCAGCAAAATAAAATAAAAACAATATTTCCGTTCCTATTCATGGACGTACACATTTGAAAAGTACTATTAATTATTAAAGAAAATAGAAACAACAAGCAACTGAGCACAATTTCATTAAAAAATGCACCGAAAAAAACTCAGAAAAAAACGCAAGCTCAAAATAAAACAAACGATTAAACCGCTAACTAGGCATTGGACAAAATAAAAAATGCAACAAAAGAAAACAACAAAAGAAGTGATATCTGAAACGAAACCGAGAAGGGTGAACGAACCCTCCAAGTTTCAGCCAATCAAAGGAGTGATATCAGAACAAAAAAGGCTGCAAATAAGTTGTTTCATTAGTTGCCAAGCTAATCCAGTTGCCTAATACCGCAGACGTTAAATCAAAAACTTGACCATCGGTACGGATTGTAGCAATGGTCAGGTTTTTGATTTAACCTTTGATCTAATATTCAGTGGGATTAGCTTGACAACTAATGTAGCAACTTGGTGGCAGCCTTTTTTGTTCTGATATGATTATGTTTTATCGGAATGATTTGGTTACCTTAAAAAAGCTAAAAAAAAAAGAAAGTGCTTAACACATCTGCATGGCAATTTATTTATCTGAGAAAGTGTGTGTTGGGGGGAGGCAATATAATAAAACAAGCATTGTAGCCTTGACCACAGTTCATACTGTATGCTGGTTTTCTCAGTGGTAGAGTACATGAATTTTCCTGAGATGCGCCGACAGTTATGAAAACCGACATTAAAACCGACAGTGTTAATTGGGGAAACACCCAGTGATTTGAACATTTCTAATATTGTCCATTGTGGTTTGACTTGTGCTTTTTTTAATGCCCGTAGTGTAATTGCTAATTTGGGTTGTTTTCGGGATCTGGTACTCCATGGTGATTTTGACTTAATTTTGGTTGTTGAGTCGTGGCTACACGATTCAATCACGGATTCAATGATTTCCGACCTAGGCAGGTACGGGGTCGTTCGTCGGGATCGGGGTAGCAGGGGAGGTGGGCTGTTAATACTGCACCGAGTGTCGATCCCCATTGTTGTTGTAAATGTATCCTCGGTAGGAGAGGGGATCGCTTTTGAATTACCAAATTTTGCACTCACTTGTATTCTCTGCTACTTGCCAGATAGTAGAGATGACATGGGCATTCGTAACCTGTGTAAGTTTATTTCTGGGTCAGTGAACTTGGGACATTCCACTATTCTTCTAGGGGACTTCAATTTGTCCACCGTTAATTGGGACGTGAACTGGGCGGTGATCCACACCATCGTCTTTTCCTTGATCTCATTGAACCTCTGGGCTTTGTGCAGCTGGTTGATAAGCCTACCCGTGGTGATAGTATCTTGGACTTGGTTTTCACACATGACGATAGCCTTATCTTCGATCTATCTGTTGGCCCACACTTTGGAAACAGTGATCACTGTGTGGTTACATTCCGTCTTAACACAATGTCTCATGGTACACATTTAATCCGGCCTGAAGTTGAACGTAAAGCTTTGGGTAAACTTAACTACGATAAACTTAAGTCCTCTCTGAGGGATATACGGTGGGACAGCCTTGTTTTTAAGGTCCATCCACACATTGATGCGGCAAGGTCCTGTTTCCAGGGTATTTTAACATCGCATATTAACTCTTGTAGAGAAATTCGAACTAAATCACAATGTGCAAATGAAGGTACTGGTCTTCCTCGCTCAATTAAAAAGTGGAGAAATAGTAAACTGAAACTTTGGAAAAGGCATAAATTAAATCCCAGTTTGGAAACACTGGAAGCCTATAAAAACATCCGCAAACTATATGTAAAATCAGTTGAGGAATGGCATCGGGATCAAGAGGCTAAAGTGATTCGAGTTGGAAATCATTCGGCATTGTTTAAATTTTATTACAAGAAAGTAAAATCAACGCGACTTCTTCCACCTTTTAAGGTTGGTGGTATCTTTATCACTGACAATAATGCTAAGGCACAAGCTTTAAGTTCAGTTTTTGCCTCAAACTCTATCATAGATGATGGGTGTACTGCACTGCCATTCGCCCAAAATGCAGACTGTTCTGAGTTATGTACCAGCGTCCAATTTACACGGTTGAATGTCCATCATGCAGTAAAAGGACTAAAGCAAAGTTACTCTTGTGGACCAGATGGCTTTTCTGCAGGTTTACTCAAACAGATTGTCTATGAAGTCGATTACCCACTTTTTAAACTTTTTACCATGTCCTTTGATCAAGGCAAATTACCGGCGATTTGGAGCACTGCAAATGTAGTCCCTGTTTTTAAGAAGGGCTCCCCTTCTGATCCACTCAACTATCGCCCAATTTCTCTGACGTGTGTGGCATGCAAGGTAATGGAGTCAATTATACGTGACACCATTCTTGGCTTTCTTGATAGGCACTCTGTTCTGAGTCGGGATCAATTTGGTTTTCTTCCAGGCAGATCCTCGACTCACCAACTTTTATGTGTCCTTGATCATTGGACGAGCGCGCGCGATGTTGGTAGCCAGTGTGACACTATATATTTCGATTTTAAGAAGGCTTTCGAGTCTGTGATTCATCGTAAGCTTCTATTAAAGATTGGCGGATGCGGTATTGCGGGCGGCCTCGCAGACTGGCTTTCTGCATTTTTAAAGGATCGCTCCCAGCAGGTTGTCATCGACGGATCACAGTCTGAGAGTGTGAGGGTTCTTTGTGGGGTCCCGCAGGGGTCGATTCTTGGCCCACTTCTGTTCGTCATCTACCTAAATGACCTTAGTTTTGGAAATTTAAACACCTATGGATACAAATTTGCAGACGACCTAAAGGTTGGCAGCGCAAACTTCACCGATTGCACCTCAACGGAACTCGCAAACGAAATCAAGGTAGTCGAATCTTGGTCTACTCTCTGGCAATTACCTCTATCTATTCAGAAGTGGTATACTTTTAAGGTTGGCACAGGAAATTTTGATTATCAGTATAATCTTGATAATGTACTTTTACCAACTGTTAGCGAGGTAAAAGACCTTGGTATTTGGTTTACAAAGAACCTAAAGTCTTCGCCCCATTGCCGAAAGACGAGCGCATCGGCTTTTCGTCGATTGGCGGTAGTAAACCGATGTTTCACATCTGGAAGCATTTCTACTAAGGTTTGGGCATTTAAAGTTTTCGTACGTCCATTGCTGGAGTACGCCACACCAGTGTGGTCGCCGTACCTCCTTGAGGATATTGATCAAATCGAGTCCGTTCAGCGAAAATTCACGAAAGGACTCCCAGGTTTTCGTAACTTAAACCCTATTGAAAGACTCAAGCGAGCTGGCCTCGAACTTCTTGAACTTAGAAGAAGGAAGTTTGATCTTATTTTAACATATAAAATTTTACGTGGACTCATTAAGGTGGACCTCCCATTTTTCGACCTTGTGCCAGGTTTACATTACACGCGAGGTCACCCGTGGAAACTGGCTATACCGAGCTCGCGTATCGATTGCAGAAAAAACTTTTTTTCCATCCGTGTTGTCCCCATATGGAATGCCCTGAGTTCTGAAACAGTATGTATGAACACTGAAATGGGGTTCCGCCATAGGCTGAGGACTGAACCGTTGATTAAAATCCTTAAAAGGGCCTCCTAACTTTAGTCGTGTATCCTACTCTCTTCTAGATTTGGGTGCGGTGTCGGCAACCTCCACCCCGTCCGTTACCTGCCTGGGCACGCGTAGCAAATTTATGTTACTTTTAATTATTTTTTATCATAGCCTAATTTTAACTTTCTACTAGATTTTTCCATCTCCAGTTGGTGATTACATGTGACAAATCCCTACGTGGATGCATTAGTTTTTAATATTTTGTAACGCTTTTACTTTTTTGTCATACTGGTACTTGTTTCATTGTTTATGGTCCATTTTTCCATCCTTTCCCATGTCCTGCACGTTTGGCGATGCCATCGGGGACCTTAGAGTCCCTGGCAGGTCTAACCAAGGTGGTAAGGCATTCGTGCACCCTGCCCACGTCCAACAATACCACTCCCTGACAATTAAAAAAAAAAATGTATTGTATACAAGTTTTAAAATCATTTTAATTGTGGCTGGCTGTTAGAGACCCAGCACTGGTCCTTGCCAGACCCGTTGCTATCGCAACAAATTATTTATTATTATAAAAGTTCCATTAACATAATCTTGTTGAAGAGAAGGACCGCAGGGGATGCGCTGATTGAGTGAGCGAAGCGAACGAAAAGCAGTGTTGACCAGTCATAAGTAAAGCTGGCGGCATTTGAGTTCATGTAGCCAGGAACATTCAGGCTTATTGAACGACCTAATACACGTGTTACGGCTTTTTATGTGGCCCAGAACTGGAACAAGTCAGTTAAAATTTGAATAAACATCACACTGACAAAAGGAAGCAACTATGCAAGTTAAGAATAATTATTTATCACAACATAAAGCCGTAACAGATATGTAAACGTTGCGCACTCTCCATTTGCATGCAATAATCTCACGCCATGCAAAGCACAGACTTTGGCTTGTAAAACAATTTCGCTAGCCAGTTGTGGTTGTTGTTGTTTTATGGAGCACGAATCCAAATTGAGTTATCTGCTCCACTAAATATGAGAGGGACTAGTGGAAAACCCGAACAATGTTCGGGGAGAAGAAATGTATGGTCACAAAAGCCCGAAAACTTCTGGCCTTAATAACTAAGCAGCTTGACCAAGGCTCGTCTTCCCCCTATTAAGTCACGTATCCTACAAAATCCTTTTTTAACCCGACCAGCAACCTGTTCTCCCCCCTCCCCCACCTCTCTCTCTCTATCCTCCTCCGATCTCTGTGTATTCTGCCTCCTTTAGGTTACGTTAGTTCCTTCTGCTCTTGCGTGACCCCACACACAGATCCTCTTTTCCTACTTGCCGTCTCTGTCCTCCGCTCACTACCCAACAATCATGGGTCGCAAATCTTCCAGCCCTGAGCAATCTTTTCGGGAAATGGCAAAAAACTGTGGCCGGGGAAACAACTACACCGAATTAATTACAATTAAGCATCACTACGCGTAAAACGTTTCACCAGCATGTTACAGTACAATCTCTTCCGCACAAGATTACAGCAGGAGGAGGAATTCAACCCTCCCCCCCCCAAAAAAAAAAATTACGGACCCAGCCACGTTGCGCCAGTCTCTTCTCTCTTGGTAAGCTGGCCGCCAACCCCAACCCCTCCTTGCCACCACAAAGCGCCAATCTCTTCCCATCCGATGCAACCCGCGCACAAAGAAGAACAAGATCCACCACCGGCCACTCGGGGAGGGGAGTAATACAAAAAATGATAACTACGCAACACTACGCCTATCCAGTATGAGGGATGATCCAAGCGGATAACCCTGGATATAGCCAATGGCCACCAATGTAACAATGATGTATTGATTAAAATAATGGTTTCTGACAATGAGATCTGACAATGAAATTGGCAGATGAACCACTTCGTGGTCCTTGATTTGGCTGCTAGTACTTGGTTAGATAAACCGCTCTTGTTACAAATGCATAATTGCTTACGAAAACACAATTGTTAACGAAAACACAAGTCCATAGACTTGCAAAGCTTTGTTATTATTTCCATCGTGGATGTCGATGGAATAGCATCGTTGCATGTTGCGTCCATGATATTTCTTAGGATTAGGGTTAGGGAGTGTGAATAACATGGGTTCATCTTGAAGATAATGTAAAATTTTATGTTGGTATATAATTTTCCACTGGGTAAGTACGAAAATAGTGTTCAACTGCTGTACTAATTTAATGAACGTAGTGTAATTATCTTTGAAAAACCAAGTTATATTGTGGAAAGGATAATGTAAATAGTTGTGGATAGTTATCCAACTTTCATGTTCAGTAACTGAATTGCCTATGTGCTGGTGAAGTACAATAAAATTGTCGGCCCCGAGTGTAAGCTTATCACGGTGGTGCCGAGCACAAAATTTAAACTACTAAAAGACCTAATCTTGAAGTAGTTTTATGGGAAAGTATTGGCGCAATTAATCAACATGTGGACCCTACTTTTTATCTCATTGTTTCCTTTCTCGAAATAATTTAAAAGAGGTAGCAGTAGTAACTAGATGAGGGAGATGGTTCCAAATCAGGATGATTATTAGCGTGAAAGTGGCTGATGTTAATAAAATATCACCAGGTACTCGTCTAGGAGTGACACCTATAAAAGCTGGAACGATTGACCAGAAAAGTTGAAAGTACTGTCTACTTACCGTCTAGTCAGAGTACCTTAAAAGTTTACATTTACTGTATTGATAAAAAAAAACTACTTTCATGTATTTCTCTGGATTAAAGGATTTTCCAACTGAAAGGATAGCTTTGTTGAAGAAACCAGGAAGATCTACTCTTTTAAACCACTAAAGTCACCCCGTAAACGCCAATCTTTCAGTGTTATGTTGCTAGTCCTTCTTCATAATTTAGAGAGGTTTTGTAGTTCCGCTGGACTGCAGGTAGAATCTTGGTATCCTTGTCTAATCGGGGCCTCACATATAACGTACAGTTCCGGTAAAAAAAAACGCCTTCGTTATACAAAAGAAGTTGCAGGATTAATGTATGTGACTGAACGAAAATGTTGATACCTCGAAAACTACTGGACAGAATTGAATGAAACAAAAACTGGGTTGCTTATTTTGCTATCAGCTATATTTCTATACGTATTACATGTGATGGTAAGCAGCCATATATAATTGGCCGAGCGAGCAGCACGAGTTGACAACTAATAATATATCTCATAAATTACTGGATAGAATTGAATAAAAAAAAAA